>JAXIVD010001141.1:73527-98896 GCA_036785275.1 Cancer borealis
TGATTAGGTTCATTAGTGTGTTGATGGTGGCGTGGAGTGTGCTGGACCATCATGTTTATTACGCTTGAGGGACTTGTATCCTCATCATCCTTGATCCACCACGTGAGGCGGCGGCAAAGACCCTTAGCGTTTTTACTATTTGAAGTGACAAATTAAGCTATGGTGACAGGCCACATTAGCTTTTATGATACTATAACCGCACACAAACATGCTTCATAATAGTCCTCGTGGTATTCTGATCTGTGCCCTGCGTGGCGCTGCAGAGATTAAGGTTTGTGGCGTCTCACTTCCCGGCCTCTTATCTCAGAGTTCTCCAGTCTGCTTTGGAGTACCACCAAGACGCCTCGGAGCTGATCCTCGCCTCTCGCCTCTCGCCACCTGTTGCTCTGCACGGCGCCAAACACTGGCCTCACGCCGGGCTGTGTTGTAGTGTGAACATGTGCCCTTATGGCCCTGGTCACGAGGCACTGTGATAGGTGGCACTAGTGACAGTCGCCGTGACGCCCCCGTCGCGTGGTGCTGTGACAGTTGTTTGACAGATCGTGGCCATCGCCTTGCTTTACGTCCCTTCCATGATGGCATTTCCCCCGTGGTGTGCGTGAGGACGTGGTGGTGGTGGTGGTGGTGTGCCGCTGGGAGGCATGACCCAACGAATGAAGAACTTGTTGGCGGGGCGGCGGGGCAGTTACCACATGGCTGGCAATGAGGATGATAACGACCTTGAGGCCAGTGATGAGGAGTGTGCCGCCTTCCTGGCCGCTACAGCGCCGAATGTCGCCCCACAAGACCTCAACGACCCAGTGTTGACCCTCGGCAAGAACCCACTGCCCGCCCGCTGCTCCCAGTGCACGCGGGAGGAGGACAAGGCGCAGAGTAGTAACAGTCTGCTGCGGCGGTGGTCTGGCCGCGACCAACAGGTGCTGGAACTTCTGCAGGAGATAATTCTCACTCCAAGGAGACGCTCAGACTTCGAATTCTACGCTACCCTTATCCCAGGCCTGGTGAGCGAGTCTTAATGTCGCTGGGGGGAGGGGGAGGGGGAGAGGAAGGAAGGGATTGACTGGAATTTTTTTTTTTCTCTCTCTCTCTCTCTCTCTCTCTCTCTCTCTCTCTCTCTCTCTCTCTCTCTCTCTCTCTCTCTCTCTCTCTCTCTCTCTCTCTCTCTCTCTCTCTCTCTCTCTCTCTCTCTCTCTCTCTCTCTTTCTTTCTTTCTTTCTTTCTTTCTCTTTCACATCCCACCCATATCTCCCTGCTTATCACCCATCCGGTCGGAGTGAAATGGACGGTGTTTGCATTCACGAGGCAGACAGCGCCATGAAAGGCTGGCAGGGTAGGGTTGTGTTGGGGGGGAGACGGGTTAGGGAGTGTGCATTGTTTTCTCTCCCTCCCTGCTGCATGCCTGCCACAGGGGCAACCATGCACCAGTGAATGAAGCAAAGTAGGCAGCGGGGAGGAAGGAAATCTCCCGCGTGGCATGGCTTTGTTATGCAAGAGGCGGCGGGCGAGCAGGCGGTGTGGAAGCGGTTCATGGGAGGCGAAGGGAGAGGAGAGGAGGAGAGTGGGTGTGTGAGAGAAGCAGTGGAGGTGGGAGGGAGGAGTTTAGGAGGAAAGGCGGGAGAGGGAGGAGTTGTAGGAGGAAGAGGGACGTCGTGAGTCAGCAACCGCCTCAACCAACGGTCGCTGCCTTGGTTCCGTGCCCCCCTCCCTGCCCCTAGCCCCCATACCTCTCCTTCCCTTCCGTCACCCCCACCGACCCATCCCTCCCACCGTTCCTTTCTCCGTCACCCCCGCCCCTCAACCTCACCCTGTCCTTACGATCGTCCCTCGTGGGGTTTGAACGTCATTTTTTCTCGCTTCTAAGATGTAAGACTGCAGAGCTGCTTCTCATGATCCTTTCTGCCACGTGTGAGGGAGTGAGGCGAGACGAGGGAGTAGTATTAAGTATGAGTTTAATATTGCTGCGCCTTATTAAAATATTAAGAAAGAAGCATGCGTTTTCTTTTCTCTTTCTCCTTGCAATTGATTATATAGCATCACGACCTGGCAAGACAAGGGTTTGTATTTATGTGTAGCTATTTAACGCAGACATAGATGGTGCCTCGTTAGTGATTGTGAAAGTAGTAATGATAGTGATTGTAACGATGGAAAGGTCCGGATGTATGTGTGTAGTTCCCTCCTTCAACACTGAATGAATGACCCTTCACAGATGGATGGATAATTTCATTGTTCCTTGTTCACTCGTTTCCTTAATCAATTTTTAAGAGAGATAAGGTTGTTGGGTTATGTTATAAAAGTACTATACTGTGTGTGTGTGTGTGTGTGTGTGTGTGTGTGTGTGTGTGTGTGTGTGTGTGTGTGTGTGTGTGTGTGTGTGTGTGTGTGTGATTATAAGTCCTTACCATCCGGCCTGGTATCAGCGGTGCCCTTGAAGCCTTGATGGCGGGCACTAGTGAAAGGAACGAGGGAAGGTGCCACTAACATGAACATGCGGACGTGACTGAAGGTTCGCCCACCTATTACCACGTGTCCTGTGACGACCATTACAGGGTCACACACACACACACACACACACACACACACACACACACACACACACACACACACACACACACACACACACACACAGTACCCTCACATAGTATTAATGCATTAGACGGTGTTCTCTTCAGTCTTCAAGCAGTAAAGATGACGCCATACCTTGATGTGCAACGCCCTGGTGTGTGGGAGGAAGGAGTGTTGTGTTTGCCTATCAGTAGGAGGCGTTCAGTGTATATGGCGCACTCAACGACCAAACCCTAATATTCCCCCTCCCCTTCTGCCTCTCTTCCTCCTCCTTCCCTCACCTGCCGTTGTGCTCTCCTGGTCTTGCACAATTGCCTTCTGTGGCCTCTGGGTTGTATGCGCTGTTTCTTTGTTAGGGAAGCAGTATGGCAAGGTATTCACATAGACACTACACTCTGCCATGAAAACAGGCTGTCGGAAACTCTATTGTGCGTCAAGGTTGTTCGAATTTCTCAGCGGAAGATTCACAGTCGGTCCTCCACAAACCAGCTCATTTTTGTTCAAGTCGTATTGTATCTGTTCCTTTTGATCAGTCATCGTATGTGAGGGAGTGATCCTTTCTAGGATTACAACAGACTCGTGATGCTTCTCCAACAATTTGTTATTCAGTGGCCATTATTTATCGTCCAGTCGTTCATGGGCCTGCAAACTAATGCCAAGGGTGTCCGCGACGCATGACAAGCAGCGTGACCCACATACCACGTCCGCTGTGTCCTCTGATATTGTAGTTACCAACACGGTCATTCCCAGGTCGAACACAACAACCAACTAAAGAAATCCTTGACCATGTTATTGTTTACCATTGTGACTTGAAGTATTCCGGGCCGTGTGGTCTCATATCGCAGGTTTGACAACACTTCTTAACGCATAGGCACGAAATTTCGGGGACAATCGGTATTGACTGACTTATAAAGTAGTAGTCAGTGTCCAGCCGTTCGTGTTGCTGTGGGTGATGGTGGTGGTGGTGGTGGGACTGTCGTTTTCCTTGAGTTCTTGCCATTCGCCTCATGGCCCTCACCTCAGGCTCAGACCTCCCTAATTTCCTCCCCCCCTCCTCCCCTCCGCCGCCTCTGCAGGATGATGTAATATTTGCCTACGTAAATTCCACTTCAGTGACGTGCCATCGCTTATGATCGGCAGCCCTCTTGAAGTTCGGATAGCAGTCTTCACTTTGTGGGGCGCCGCATCCGGTTTCTGTCTCGTCACCTGTTGTAGGGGGAAGGAGGAGGAGGAGAAGTAGTAATGGGTGGAGGCAAGGAGGGGTGCAGAGGAAAGGGGGTATGGGGGATGTGTGGCCAGCGCCCCAGCTTCGCGTCCCGTCCCCACCGGCCGGCCGCTGCGCCGCCACTTTTGAACGAACCCTCGCGCGGAGCGCACGCCCGTTGCTGCATCACTCTACAAGTGTGCGTCCTTACCCTGGTGTTGTACTAGTGGATAACGAGTGTTGTAGTGATCAGTGGAGTGATTGTGATTAACAGGAACAAGAAAATAGTGAACATTTAAGTGTTAAATATTTCAAGCAAAACTAAAGCATATATATATAATTTAGTTTTTACGTCTCCTATCTACATTGTTAGTTTTGATTATGGAGAGTGCAGTGAATACAGTGCATGAGGTGTGGTACAGTGGTTTGATGGTGACGGTGTAGGTAGTTGTTAGTGGTTAGTGTTGAGGCGTCACCAGTACGTTAGGTAGAAGAAGGTAGAAGGAACAGCAGCTGTTGTGCGGACGGGGCCGCCAGCCCACCAACCCACCACCCGCCGGGTGTATACACAGTGACTCACACACACACACACACACACACACCCCTGCCCAGCCCTGCCCTCTGCACCATTCTAGCTGCCTTCTGCTGCTCACTTCTACCTTTTCGTTTAGTGTTGCAATTGTTTTTTCAGGATCAATAATTGTGAAGAATCGAAGGATCAGAGAACGCCAAGATGGTTCAGTTGGTAAGCACCATTATGCCTTGTGTTTAGTGACTAGTGGACACATTTTCTACATTTTATTTGTGGTTTAACCTTGCGTCTTGCAAAACAGTTTCTTATTTGAAGTAATAATATCTTGAGTATTATGCGTTATTTTCCAAAATTCTAAACTTGAGGAATGTTACCCTGTTGGCTTCGGCAGGGAAAGGGGAATCAAGGCCAGCCATTACAATAAATGTTTAACGAGTAATTTCCGGATGTTTTTGATAAGTGACTGCGATGTTGAACAGAGATGAATAAATAACTTCATGGCTCACCATAACTTAACATTAAAACCATTCTTTATCACTAAGGCTCATCCAGGACTGCTGATCGTTAAAATTGTGTGGAGTTTGAATAGGTTTGAACACCACTGACGAGGGAGGGACTGAAGGGTGGTTGTAGGAGAGTCTGTTCAAGCTACCAAAGCGTTAAATTTAATGCGAGACATAAGGTGTAGGTGAGTCATAGTGAGTGAATATGTAATGGTGAGGCTTATTCATGTGACGGCGTCGCAGGTGGTGGTGATGGCAGCTGCACGTGTGTCGCGTGACGCTAGTTTTGTGTTTAATTACTGATGACTGTGATCTATTTACGTTTGAAAGACTCGTTCTGAATTGGGTCGCCCCTGAACTTTTTTTTGGGGTGGTTAGGAGTGGGCGTGGATTAGGTGGTTATAGCTGTGTGTATGTGTTGACATTGATCTAATAATAAACGAGTCATTGCTGAATAAATGTGCAGTTTATGTATGTTCGTAGTTTAGAAGGCATCTTGAGTTAGTCTGTACTCGTGTTGTTAATACTTGAAGACGTGCGTACTGTGTTATGTGAGCGTTGACGTGTTGGCGGTGACAAAGACATTCAAGGTGCCTGCCTACCACTGTGTTGCTGGGGATGAAGCTTCTCGTCACGTTCACGTTGTCACAGATTAAACTTGGGATTGGTGTCCCTGCAGCCACCAGACACCGATTAACTTGAGATAAAGGTCGAGGCGTCACGAGTGTAGCCGCGACAGTTTGGGTACAGTACAGTGTCTCGAGTGTTTGAGTTGCAAGTTCCAAACTTATGGTGGTGCCTCATCATTCCTTTCTTCAACCAATATTTAATGTAATTGCTTCAAGGTCTCTCTCTCTCTCTCTCTCTCTCTCTCTCTCTCTCTCTCTCTCTCTCTCTCTCTCTCTCTCTCTCTCTCTCTCTCTCTCTCTCTCTCTCTCTCTCTCTCTCTCTCTCTCTCTCTCCCTCTCCTTCTCTCTCTCTCTCTCTCTCTCTCTCTCTCTCTCTCTCTCTCCCCGGGTCCCGCAGTGTTTGTAAATTCTCCACCGTTGCCCTCCAATCAAATAGTTATCCTGAAGCTCTTTGGGTGAGACTGGACACGAACAAACAGTGATGTGCATTTGTATGCTTCATACTATTGGTATTTTCTCCTTGTAAGACCAGCTGCTGCTGGAGGGATGGGTGGGTGGGGAGAAATCTTCTACTCTCTTCAACGTGTGAAGTAACTAGATCAGATATTTTAACAAGAACTTACAGGTTTCTTATCCTTTTGTATAAGTGGGATGATACTGTGTGAGGTGCCTGTATGTATGTGTGTTGTGTTGAGTGTGGTAGCCATACTTAATATGCTTCTGATACCCGTCGTGATGCTGCTTGTGGTCACATCAATGACAAACACTTGTGGAATGGAAGGAGTTAAAAAAAAAAGTGAGGGTGTGTTCGCGTTTTGTCTCTTGAGAGCATCTCTCCCCCCTCGTTGTCCCTCCCTTCCCCTTTCCTCTGCCGCTCCCTTCCTTCCTCATGTGGGTCAGATCCCGTCAGGTGTGCTGCCACCTGGCGTGCTGGCTGCTTTGCACCACACTTGTATTTGGATCTTTTTTTTTGTCCCATCAAATCTCATCACATCTCATCCTTCGTCATGCTTGAAGTGACTGTCAGCGTAAAGCCTGTCTTTATTTTAATGTCGACTGTCTAAAGCGTTAACTCTACTTACAGTAAAGTGATTAATATTTATATTGGTGTTAAAAAAAAAACTACTCGATGACATTTTAAATTATATACTGTATTTTACCTTTTTTTTTATATATAAATATCTTGTATTGAAGCTCGTAAGACTGTTACTCTATGATCTTTTCATAGTGAATGAGACGTATTCAAGAACATTTGATCACTAGACAGTATTTCAATAACACATTACAAGAGAGTTGGAAGGCAGGATATTTTATCTAGTTACGATACAGGATGTGCCTTCCTGTCTTTTAACGACGTAGATACTCTGATGTTAATAGCACATCCCAAAAACTATCTTGTGTATTATCATGCGTACATTTTAACGTGTATTAGTCACTAATGTTGAATAGTTTTAATAATTTTCTTGCCGTGACCACTATATATGTGTGTATTTCTTCACTGAATATTTTACTTCATGCACACTAAGAGCAAACACATGAGAAGATTCAGAAGTCAAAGTTATGTGTATATAAAGTGGAAGGAAGATTGTGTAAAATTTAAAGTTTAGTCAAAATGTTAAGTTGCATAAAAAGTTACTTGCAAGTAAAATTTTTTTATTATAATGATGCATTCTGTTTTTTCTTTTGTGTGTCACCCACTTGTTTGAAGGAAGGGCAGATGATTTAAAAAAAAAAAAAAAAAAAGATTCCCCACATCCTTCCAAATTTGAAGTCAACGTGTCTTTAAAGACAACTCAAGGATGTCTGCAGCAATACTTGAGTTATTTAGATGTGGACAGGATATTATGTTCATGCACCACATCATTACTGACGTGCATCATGAAAATATTTAGAAAGTAGTGGAGTTGCCAGTTGTGTGATGGTGTGAGAACAAAGGGTGTGCGCTGGAGTGGATGGGAGGGAAGGACGTCTCGGGGGAGTGGATGAAGCACTAACCACGTGACCTTGGGAACAGGAAATGGTGCACATGTACAATTAAAACATGTGTGTGTAGTGTGTGTCGTTATGGCCAGTGGGTTGGGTCGAGCAGCCAAGAACATCCTTGTAATGACGTGTGGAAGGATGCTTGCTTCAAGGATGATAATGTTGCATATGCATTAATTTAATATAAGAGCACATCCACTAGGATTTATTAAAGTATTTTGTTGTAACATATATGTAATTATTTCAAAGGCAAATGTGTTTTATTATGAGTCCAAGTATGGTGTGTGTGGGTTATGTTTTAACCCTTTATTGTCTGTTTCAGGTCAATGTGCGGGTCACCACCATGGACGCGGAGCTGGAGTTCGCGATCCAGCCCAACACAACAGGAAAACAGTTGTTCGACCAGGTGGTTAAGACCATCGGTCTCCGGGAAATCTGGTTCTTTGGTCTCCAGTATGTTGATTCCAAGGGTTATACCACCTGGCTGAAGCTCAACAAGAGGGTAGGCACCGCACCACCTGTCTTGTGAAGGGTGGAGTCACCCATCCCTTCACACTAACTACCCCCACACTTCCTCTTAGACTTACAGCTCACAACTCATTATCCATCGGCTCACTATTAAGCAGCACACTTTTTAGTTTAACATAACAAATCTCCATCTACAGAGTTTGACTTGGCGCATTGCATACTACTTGTGGAGGTTCCCGCGGACTAGATTCAAAACTAAGTTAAATACTCATTGGGTAAGATAGTAGAGAGTGAAGGTGTATTGTGCAGTACACAGTTGTGTTTCCAATGTAGTGTACTTGCCAGACTAAAGGTGAAGGAAGTTGGTGCCACTTCACTTACCTCAATTACCCTTCCATTAAGTGAAACTGGTGGTGATACAATTACCTGAGTTCACACCACATTTTTGTGTTATTCCCACGAAGTGTCAATTTGACTGTTCCCTTGCTTTGAATTATTCATTTCCATTCCATCCAGCCAACCATAACCATACCCTTTATATACTTATATTGGCTCACTATCATCATTAGAACACATCTTAATGATGTAACGGTAACATTTTCCCCGGTTAATGCCCTTTGTGCTGTTTAAAAAAAAAAAATCATTAATCTTCTTGGTGTTGGAATTTGAAATGCCAGTGAGCTGGTGGAGACTGAGCTGATGGATGAAATGTTTCCTTTACCATGGTAACATTTTGATCCAAAAGTAATTTGCTTGCTATTTGAGGGTATATATGTTTCCTTGCCTGATATCTTGTTCAATGGTTGTTTGAATCTTAATTATAATTGAACATTTTGCATAAATACATTTATGTAAGTAGCTATGCATTAAAAGTACATTTGAACATAGAGTTGGTATGTAGTTGCCGTTTGTACAGTAAATGCAAGGTGTTGGTGTACATAAGTTGTGTTGAGTCACAGTTAACTGGGTGTAGAAGACTTCTCATAATCGTGATTGTGTTTCAGGTCTTGTCTCAAGATGTGAAGAAGGAAACTCCTCTACAGTTCAAGTTCAGAGCAAAGTTCTATCCAGAAGATGTATCGGAGGAAATCATTCAGGACATCACATTGGTAAGATTGTGTTTAGTTTGTTTTGCCTATAATTAATATGGTAACAGCATGTCATTATAATTAGTGACAGTAACAGGTCAAGGTATTGGAACATGTTAACTCTAGTCAACTTTTTCCTCCCCAGCGCCTGTTCTACCTGCAAGTTAAGAATGCCATCCTCAGTGATGAAATCTACTGCCCGCCAGAGACCTCTGTTCTGTTGGCTTCTTATGCAGTGCAGGCCAAGTATGGTGACCAGTGTTCCGACATTCACAAGTCCCTGTCCTCCGACCACCGGCTATTGCCGCAGCGGGTGATGGACCAGCACAAGCTGACTCGTGAGGAGTGGGAGGAACGCATCATCACCTGGTACCACGAACACAAGGGAATGCTCAGGTAGGGATAGTACACCTTACTCTTCACTATATGAATCTGTGGACAGACTAGTTGTGAAAATATGGGAAGGGTGAAGAAATAGTATTCCAAGCATTCCATACGTCATTGTTGGTAGAAAAATACTATTCCTGAAGCTTTCTCACACACCTGAAGGCACGACAAAATGTTATTTACCAAACAGTTGATTGTTCTATGTACATCTTGTTGCACTTTGTTGTTGTTATTGTGTTGTAAATAATGTTCTTTCTACAGAGAGGATGCCATGATGGAATACCTCAAGTTGGCTCAGGACCTGGAGATGTACGGTGTAAACTATTTTGATATTAAAAACAAGAAAGGCACTGAGCTGTGGCTTGGTGTTGATGCCTTAGGACTTAACATCTATGAAAAGGACGACAAGTAAGGATCAATAGTTTAAACAATGGTTTGAATTTATATAACTTGTTTGTTTATTCATTTAATCTGTATATTTAAAAAAAAAATTAAACATAATAAATTGAGCTTAATGGACTCCTCTTCACAGACTGACTCCTAAAATTGGCTTCCCATGGTGCGAGATCCGAAATATTTCCTTCAATGACCGCAAGTTCGTCATCAAACCCATTGACAAGAAAGCACCCGACTTTGTGTTCTTTGCGCCACGCCTCCGGATCAACAAGAGGATCCTGGCGCTGTGCATGGGCAACCACGAGCTGTACATGCGGCGCAGGAAGCCAGACACCATTGAGGTGCAGCAGATGAAGGCGCAGGCACGGGAGGAGAAGCTGGCTAAGCAACAAGAGAGGTGAGTGTGGGATCAAAAAGAAAATATAGTTTTCATTCAAGGTTGGTGAGCCTCTTGGTGACTTGGAAGTGTGAACCTAACCCTGTTTTAGATGTTATTGACGTAGCAAGTGTGAAAGTCAGAATGTATATAATTAAATTAGTTAAGAGCAAGTATTAGTAGGTAGTTTGAGTGAAGTTTGGTTCCTTTGTCAAGGACATTCCATTATGAATCAGTGTGGTGATCAGGAGTCAGACTTCAATTATCACTCATCAAAAATTACTTGCATTTTTTGACAGAGAGAAGTTAGCTCGGGAAATTGCCCTCCGTGAAGAAGCAGAAAGGAAACAGAAAGAATACGAGGAACGGTTGAAAAACATGCAGGAAGACATGGAACGCCGCCAGAAGGAACTCCTTGATGCCCAGGAAACCATTAGACGCCTGGAGGAGCAGCTCAAGAGGCTACAAGCAGCCAAGGATGAACTGGAATCCAAACAGATTGAACTTCACGACATGATGGTGCGTCTGGAACAGGCCAAGGAAATGGAAGCCGAGGAAAAGATTAAGTTGGAGGATGAGATCCGCACCAAACAGGAGGAAGTCAACCGCATCCAGGACGAAGTCAACGACAAGGATGAGGAAACAAAGAAACTACAGGTTAGTTCACCATCAAGTATAAGTAGTGTGTATTTATTTATAAAATTAAGTTTTCCTTATGTAGTTGTGAATAATTGGATATTCTTTCTCATGTGAGTGTTGGTGTTTGAGTTGAGGGTTATGTCAGTACATTGATGTGTGACTAGTGAATGTTACAATGAATGTTCATGTCATTTTTGCATAGTGGTAATGTATTTTAATGTTTCACGGT
The DNA here is from genome assembly GCA_036785275.1 of Cancer borealis. Taxonomy (NCBI): domain Eukaryota; kingdom Metazoa; phylum Arthropoda; class Malacostraca; order Decapoda; family Cancridae; genus Cancer; species Cancer borealis. Next base: position 84,524 of record JAXIVD010001141.1, read on the forward strand.
GATAGTGTTTGAGGTTAGGTTTATAATAGGTAGATGAACACATGATCTTACTGAGGAATCTCTTACAAGATGCTGAAGCAAGAGCTATGTAAGAGAGAGCCTCGGGTGGGCATGGGTGGTAAGGTAACTGGTGTGAAGTTTGCACAGTGACCCTATAATTGGTTTCATCTTTACTTTACAAACGTTCATCTTCCAACAAAGGTTCTGACACCAAATACTTTCAAAACTAAACAAGATTGATTTAATTTACTTACACATCTTAAACAAATTTGTCTGGTCAAACATTCTCCACTGCATGTGTGTGTTCATGTGAAGCACAAACCCTTTCAAACGTGTTCTTGCACACAGTATTGTATGAACTTGCATTCATGTATTGCTTTTGTTACACTTGTCAAATAGGTTAATGAATATGTTACTACAGATATTGTGGTATACTTTTATTACTTTTTGAAACTATGCATTTCTATAGTAAAATCTATCTAGATGTTATCACAGAAATGCATACTTACATAAGGTAATACAGAAATACTACCAATTTCCTGGCACTGACGGTCTGGACAAAATTACGAGATGGAGTTTAAAATTATCATGATCACCAAACTACACAAGTTGCATTTTATACTTACAATGTTGCACAAAAGCAATATGCTTTCAGGGAAACCTTGGAGGGAACGAGGCGTCACAAACTATGGATGGATAGACAATGTTAATTAAGTTGTATGACAAATTATATTTCTCAGACAAATTAGATTAACTGACAACACTTTGGGAGGAAGGGCGCCAGTAAATGAGTAGTGTTCCTGCACTGCAGCTCTGTAATAATGCAATTCATCAAATGCTTATAATTAATGTTGCATATTGTTGCCAATATGACACGGACAAATGCCACACAGATCATTTGGTGTGAACTTTAGATCACATTTTATCACAAGCTAAATTTTGATATATCCCTATCCTTTTTTTTGCTTTATTTATTTATATATTCTTTTATTATTACTTGCTAGTTGTACATGATGATATTCTGCATCAGTACATTAAGAGCATGTAGCATGACCACTTCCTCAACATAAAGACACCAAAGAACACATGAACTGTACAGTCTGGAATGAGCTGCACTATTTCACAAAACTATTTGTAAGGCTTCCCGAGCATTAGAGTTTAAACAAATCATATATTCTGCAAAAAGTCACTGAATCAAACGGGTTTTGCTTGCCAAGTTGTGTTATTATCAGGTGTTAGGATACACACAAGATCCTGTGACATTTACAAAAGATTCCTGTTCAATGCCAATAATTATATTAGTATTCAAGTCCAACCAAACATTGGCAGAAGCTGTAACGTATTTTAAAATTAGTTTTTTTGAGATGTTATCAAATCAATCAATCTGTTGCATTGCAGTTATCAACCTAACCTGAACATTTCACCTATTCCAGACTGAGGTTGAAGAGATGCGACGCAAACAGGAGGAAGCCTCGGCTGCCTTGATTGCTGCCACCACCACACCACAGCACCATCACGTGGCTGAACAGGAAGGAACTGAGGAAGATGATGACGTTCCCAACGGAGACATTTCCAAGGAACTGGACACCATTGACGAGCCCATCGAAGACCCCATTGAGGAGAGGAGGACCCTGGCCGAGAGGAATGAACGCCTACAAAACCAACTCAAGGTGAGGAACATATGTTAAACATTCTTGTCATAGTAAGGTGCAGTTTTGCACATCAATTGGACGGATTACAGATTGGGTCCTTTTGTGATCCAGAGAGAATGAACAATGAATAAATGAAAAAGAGGGAGAAGGTTGAGAGAGATTGGTGCGGGAGTAGCCAGGTGGTAGGGGAAGAGAGAGGAGAGATCGGGCAGCAGAGGAAGGAGGAGGAGGAGGGGCAGACGAAGGGGACTGCACAGAACAGGTGGGGTAAGACGAGGGGGGAGGGCAGAGGGGGGCTGGAGGAGTCGGGAAGGGGAGACAGCAGAGAAAGAAGGGGAAATCGGGGTAGGAGGGAGGTGAACAGAAGCCACGACCTGGATAGGAGGGGAGGACGAGGGAGCCGTCTTCTTTATGAATGCGATGATGGTATCAAGGGTATCACCCTCGGAAGGTGCAGGACGAGTCTTTTTAAAGAGGTGGAGAGGGGGCGAAAGATCAAGGCGGGAGCAGAAGAGAGGGTTGGTGGGGGAGGGGAGACCAAAGCTTCAGAGTGGTGTTGCCACTTGGTAGAGTGGGAGTGCTGGGGGCGTGGAGAGGGAGGGACAGGAGTACAGGCGGTGGTGGAGGTAGGAGTATCAGGGTCAAGGACAGCAAAAGAATTAGAGCAGATGGAGGATGGAGAGGGTGAGGGAGAGAAGGAAGAGGAAGGAGGTAGAGGAGAGGGATGGGTGGAAGGAGGGATAGATAGGGGAGGGGGACTGGGACGGGAAGAAGAGGGGACGTGGCTGGAGAGTGAGGGGCAGAGGCAGCGACAGGCTTCTTGACGTGCCTCATGTAACGTGAGACCGCCACGGAAGCAAATATCAGCGACCTCAGCCTCAAACTTATAAGCTGGGCAGCCGCGGTAGAGAGCATTACGAGGGCCACAATTGCAGCAGCGGCGGGTAGTAGCAGGGCATTGATCGCGGATGTGGGTAAAGCCACACAAAGGGCAGCAGAGAGCGGAGCGGTAGTGTTTTTCCAGGTGTCCAAAGCGCCAACAGTTTCGGAACTGGTGAGGTGGAGGAACATAAGGCCGGACGGGGAGCATGACGCCCCCAGATTCATTGTGTGATCAATTAATGGTGTGCACTTGTGAATGCATGCATAGAGATGCAGCCTTAATAACCTGAGATTGTAGTGCAGTGTGTGTGCTGAGGTCAGGTTGAGGGAAGGGGTTTGGTGTATCATGGTGCTGCAAGGGGTGATCAGCTTTACTTTTTGGCACTGCTTCACAAATGGGTTGTTGTACTGTGTGACTGACCAGCTTGGTATATATATTGATTTTTTTTTTTATACAAATACTTTTTTTTCCAGGCACTCAAACATGACTTGGAATCCACAAGAGATACAGACAAGGAGACAACGATGGACAAGATCCACAAGGAGAATGTCCGGCAGGGACGAGACAAATACAAGACTTTGAGGGAAATCCGTAAAGGCAACACAAAGCGACGAGTAGATCAGTTTGAGAACTTGTAAAAATGCCATAGAGACAACAGGTACACTTCATACACACAAACCACACACACTACAGACATGGTCATATATTTACTATTATTCCTAACTCTCATCTTGCATTAAGTTATACAATAGTTTTCTACATAATTAATTTGAAACTTTGGTGAGGCCATTTAGTTTGCAAATTAAATCCCAAATTGAACAGTTGTCATTTTAAGAATTACAAATATCTCCAAATTTCCTTACTTTAAATTGGGCGGAAACTATCCGTACTACTTACAACAATGACGTGGACCACTTGAAATGGTGCTGTACCATGGCAATCACTGTCCAAAACATTTACTATAATCTCCATTTAACATTGCAACTTTTACCGCTTTATGGCATTCAAAATTTTCCTTTGACCACCTTGAACGAGCCTCTCCCTGCCTTACTTGAATTGATCCGGCTGATGAAGCAATATTTAAAAGAATCAAATATCTTGAATGGTAAAGTAAGACCACAATTGTTGACTGTAAATATATGTTGGTTGATGGGTAGTCTATTTTGAATATTGAAATTTGTATTTCTACCATCTAACTTTAGACCACCTTTTAGTGTTGTACAGTTTGATACCTATGAGAGATCTGATATACAGAGTTTAAGGTCTGATTTTTATCTCAACATATATTCTTACTGACTTTGTTTTGTATGGGAAGGGAATGCTGTATAGAATATTGTTCCCATGCAGGTCTTCCTTGCAGTGTTTGTTTTCGGTTCTGAAGTATTCAGATAAGTTTCTGAAGTACATTGTAAAATTGAGTCTACAAAGTGAAGATATGTTCCATCTCTTCCGGTTTCATTTGCTAGGAACCTTGTTGCAGTAGTAATGTTATTGCTTTAGGTTATCATACAATGTGGGTCATTTAATATAAGTTATCTTTGCAACATAGTAAATATTTTTTGGAAAGGATTTTACTGAAAAGCATTCAAAGATTTAGCTAATGACCGTGCTTTCTTGCTTTATCAAGATTGTATGTGCTGCCAGTGCCTATGCCACAGCCTTCCTCTCACTGTCCTTCTGGTCTTCCTGTACATGCTTACTTCATCCAAGAAAGAGTAACTTAAGGTTTTCTTCATTGTGTACTTACCGTGTTCTGAACACTGCTTTATTTATTGCCAGCAAGAGTGAACTTGATCACTTCACTGCACCAGTCTGCAAGTACTACAGATTCTCAGATTCTCAGAACTTAAGTTCATTCTAAATTAAATAATACAAAAGTGCATTATTGCTACAAGAAACTGGAATTTTTAGAAAGTTTACTGTTGCAGTAAAGTTGAAGAACTAAATTAACCCATGCTGTCTTGAACTGCCAACATTCTATGAGTGACAAGTGCTGTCAGCCTTTTCCTGGAGGTAAAGTAAGCAGTTCAGGAGGATTCATTAGATGCGGCTCAACGAGGCTATGGCGCTAGTCCAGCAGCAACGGCCTTGGTGACTGTATCTACTGACCTAGCCTTTGATACGGATATCCAGTATACACTGACGAGGTTAATATAAGTAATTTTTGAATAAATTTGAAAGATTGTATTCATGCTTTTAGTTACCCCACACTTATCTATTTACTCTATCCTCAATTTTACAGGACTTCTTCCACTATCAGACAGTCTATTCAAAAAGTACTAGATTGCAGAGCAAACGGTGCAGGTGGTAAAATAAATCCCTGCCAATTTAAGCATGTAGCGTTTACCTCTAAACCTAACCACGTGGTTCGGCTGCAATTGTGTTATTTTTGCTACTTTGCTCGGAAAGGTGACCCCAGAGACTGGGAAAAACAAGCCTGTTAAAACTTGTGCAATACAGAAATTCCAATTAATTAGTGAACTAGTGCGTTTCATGGATGGGCCGGAGACCCGCTGGTCTGAGAGCTCTTGGTGAGACCGTTAAATTTTCCACCATGATGCTGACTCCCCAGCATGCCGAGCCATTATACCCCACACCACCATGATGCCCTGTATGGCAAGCACTGTGTGCAGCCGTGGATGGTTACCCAAACACTTGCACCACTTCCCCATGCCAGCTTTTCACACGCACATGCTGGCGTGGAACTGAGAAAGTGTGAGAAGACATGTCGGAACTTTTGAAGGCTCAGAGTGACATGAGAACACTTGCTCTACACGCTGGGACAGATTTACCAATAGACAGTAAAACATCGGCCTGAGGTCCACACAGCGTGCCAGTGTTTCTTACATTATAATATGTAGTATTTGTTGACATTAGGCCATTGCAAAAAAATTACATATTGGATACTGAAACATGCCAACATTTCTATAATTTTGGGCCCACTGATGAGTTTGGGCGATGGCCCACAAGTAGGTAAATACTGCCCTGTGCACACATCTTTGTGAACCCAGTTTCCCGATACCAGGAACAATGGGAACAAGACTTGTCATTGATAGGGAAGAGATGAGAAACTGGTTCCCAGGGAGAATTCTAGTGACATCCTCTAAAGGACTGGAACTCAAGACAGTCATGCAAGAGATAATCTTCTGCTGCCTAATCCATCACCACTGCTGTTGCTACTGCTGCTCACTGGCTGCACTATGAACCTTGCCACCTAGCCTGACCGACTTAGCACCACACACTTTCCTGACACTATGAGACATGCACGTCAAACTCCTTCAAGTGAAACAGTTCATCTGTCATCATGCAGAGACAAAATGTGAAGTGACATTAAATGACGTTTTATATATTTTCTTAAATTATAAAAGACTATGTACTATTTATCTGCAGAATCATTAAGAGAAAATCATATTTTAAAAACAAATGAGATGCATACCTGAGCAACAACAGGTGATTCCTGTTGACTACATCAGTAACAAGGACAAGTCCACTGCACTTGTACACTCCTGTGGAAAAACAAGGAATGAGTGACTGTGTGAACCAATGTAAATATTCTTAAATTAAAAGGACAAAGAAGACATGAGGTTTTATGTAATCTTGGAAGTGCAAGATTTGACAAAAAATCTATAAATAACAAAGAAAAAATTGCATATGACAGCTATTTGGTGAATAAAGGAAAAAGCTTTATAAAAAAAAAAATAGCACAGGAATGTATAAACTACTTAAAGAATGAATGAATGAAAAGCTTACAACAAGTTACTGCAATAAAGATGATTAAAAGATATGGTAAATTTGCAGTTTCAACCAATACAGCCCACGTAACTATAAACTGTCTCAGGGTCTAGATGACACTGTTGGGAGCATTTCTAGCCCCATATTACACTGTCGAAAACCTATACTATACGAGTGCATCTCGCCCAACACAACACATTAGATCAGTCACCTTCTACACCCACACCCACACTCACCTCACAGCCACCTCCCTCCCTCGCAGCACTCTTAAACAGGCGACGACAACCTACTACTATACCTAATGATAACAGGACAGGGCAGGATAGGCAAAGCAAGGCAGGGCAGGGCAGGGCAGGGCAGGGCAAGGCAGGGCAGGGCAGGGCAGGGCAGGGCAGGGCAGGGCAGGGCAGGGCAGGACAGGACAGGACAGGACAGGACAGGACAGGACAGGGCAAGGCAAGGCAAGGCAAGGCAAGGCAGGGCAGGACAGGGCAGGGCAGGGCAGGGCAAGGCAAGGCAAGGCAAGGCAAGGCAGGGCAGGGCAGGGCAGGACAGGGCAGGGCAAGGCAGGGCAGGGCAGGACAGGACAGGGCAGGACAACGCAAGGCAGGGCAAGGCAAGGCAAGGGAAGGTAAAGTAAGGCAAGGCAAGGTAAAGTAAGGTAAGGTAAGGCAAGGCAATTGTAATTGTAATTGTAATGTGGAGAAGGAAATGTACCAGGCAACAAAGGCCATATGGCACTATTGGGGTAGTAGGGTTAGGTAAGGTAAGGTAAGGTTAGGCAAGGCAAGGCAAGGCAAGGCAAGGCAAGGCAAGGCAAGGCAAGGCAAGGCAAGGCAAGGCAAGGCAAGGCAAGGCAAGGCAAGGCAAGGCAAGGCAAGGCAAGGCAAGGCAAGGCAAGGCACGGCAAGGCAAGGACCAGGTCCCCTCCACACACCTGTCATCTATACCACACTACAATCAGTACTTAAGGTGTGTGTTAATAGTTACCTGCAGCAGTTTACAAGCTTAATGGCGTGGTAATAATGGATAACTTGAGATTGTTCACTCGTCCTGATGTTGAATCCACACACACACACACACACACACACGTAGCTGCTTCTCCTCCTTCCCTCCCACTCCTCTCTTACTTCGGCTACACCAGAAGATATACAGATTCGGCACAACTAATATGTGTTGTAATATATAACTAAGCGAATAACACCCATGAAAATATTACAATAACTGCCTAGAATTTTATATATTCAATTCACATAATAATCATACGTGTTTTTTCTGATTTTGCATTGAAGTGTTTTTTTTTTTTTATATATATATGACATTATACTCGAAATTCCTACACTTTGGTATATATATTGGATATTATCTGTATTAAATTTGTATTAATATATATTTATAAGAATACTATTAGTGAATGTGGATAATATAGTGGATGAAGGAGGAAGGTAAACAAATAACAGCTGATGGTGACAGACAAACAATATTAAGAGGAAGAAGAGGACCTACGAAGTTATATAAAACAACAGAAATATAAGAGGAAGAAGAAGAAAAAGGAACAATAAGAACAAGAGAAGAGGTCACAGTTAGAAGAAAAATAAGAACAGAAGAGATCACAAGAAGATAAAGAATAACAGGTCACAAGAAAAAGGAAAAAAAGAAAAAAAACTAAAAATGTCATAAGAAGAAGAAAAAGACGAAGAAGCTGAACTAATAAAGATGGAATTACTTAAGGAAGCCAAGAATGTAGTGGACTTTGCATCTTACGTAAGTAGAATAAATCTCTTTTAAACATATTATCCTCAATCCACATAATACAACATTTTCACTAATAATACATACATACGAACACTTACTTTATAAATGGATATATACATACATTGATCTAACTGCATATTACTTACCAACATCAGAATTATGGGAGATTTTTAATAATATCTGACCTTTACACTATTATATTCTTCCTTTCCTTTCTTTATTAATTCTATATTCCTATCTATCCCTTCCTTCCTTAATGCCATCTTCCTATCCCTTCGTTCCTTCCTTCCTTAACTCCATTTTCCTATCTATTCCTTCCTTCCTTAACCCTATCTTCCTATTCCTTTCATTATCATTAAATATATTCACTAAGTTATTAATTTTCAAGGTTGTATCATTAAATATATTCACTATCATTCATTTTCAAGGTTGTATCATTAAATATATTCACTATCATTCATTTTCAAGCTTGTATAATGAACTATATTCGCTACGTAATCATCTATATGTTTCCGTCACCATCATCACCACCACCATCACCACCATCACCAGTGTGTATAATTAATGGTGTTTTTATCCTTATGTGTTACAGTATCCTATCCTCAACAAGGCCACCACGGATAATGACACACCAACGCCAGGATATGTCTATGAAGAAATTATTAGTATCCTTATCACTGCCAGTATATGATCTAATACTTATATATAAAAAAAACTATTACTATATTTCATTGTGATGTTATTTTATATACTCCACAGCAAGTGTATCATTCATAATCTAACCTCACATGCACTGTAATTTTTATTATGAAATTATTTATATATTTCTTTACCCTTGCCTACACCTTTTTATATAGATATTTACTTTCTTTTTGTATACTAATAATAATAATAAAAAAAGATGATTTAAGTATACTTGTGATGGAATATAGAAAATTAACTAAGCTTCACTAATACTTTGGTAATCATTTAAGTTAGATTAATTTAACATATGCTCTGATCATCCTCATACGTATAATCATCACCTCTCATGACTGGCTGCAGATTACGTACTTTCTTAACGTGTACAAATCCCTATCTATACATTAACTAAATACCAAATCACATCTCTCGTTGAACCATTATACGTAGTCAGACTTAAGATGTGTTGGTTTTAGTTCTGTACCTTGGGCATGGATGGGGTGATGTTGGTGTGTGTGGTGGAATAGAGTGTGGTGGAGTTTCCTTAACATCCTTCAGAGCTGAGCCACCACTCGTCCGGTCATCGCCAGCTCCTTCTTGACTTCCTTCTGGCGCGTCTCCACACCTCGTCATGGCCTGGCAAGCAAAAGGTGATGAACAGTGATATGTATTGCCTATATTTCATCTTTAATAACAGGTAAAAGAGACATACATAAAGGAACACAATTAACAAGTATATTATGTAATGCAAATCAAAGTTACGAGAATTAATTAAAAAAATAATAAACTGATCTGACCGCCTTACCTTTGTGCTTCAGGTGATACGGATCTTCCAACACCTTTGCACCCGGGGCCACAGAGGGATGAGGGTGAGTCTGCGGGGCCAGGATGGGGAGCTACGTAAGGCTGCCGCTGCTGGGGGACCGCCTGACCCCCTGCTGGCCAACACACCCCAACTCTTCCTCAGCTCAGCCATACAGGTTCTCAGACACAACCTAAAGAGACTGTGTGATATAGTGTAGTGTTACTTTTTCTGTTTGAGTATTTGGTGTTTGCTTTACCTATAAATGCTTGTTACTATTATTATGTTTGGTTTATATGGGAGTTAAGCTGTACTATTTTTGTTTGATACATATTTCCTTATCAGTGAAAGATAATATGTATGTTTGAAATATGGTGAATATAGTCAAATTAATGTTATTATTGATGGTTCCCTGACAAGTTATAATGAAGTGAAGTCATTGTCTGTGTTCGTCATGTGTTGGTTTGGTTATCACATGACTGGGGAACACAATTACAGTTCTTTTTGTAATGTAGTTAGTAAAGGTTTGTATCCTTTACTTAATATTTTAACATTGATATAATATACTCTTTGCAGGAGCTGTTGACTCAAATATTTGACTCCAAGACAATGAAGGAAGATGAACAGTGGTTGGCAGGTGAGTAAGAAAAGTAGAGGAGAACTTTTTTCTCTCTATTTTGTACTTTGTGTCGTTATTAAATGTAATTGTCCTCTTAAAAAAAAAAGATATATGAGCAGTGTCAGCCTCATTAGTGCGGTGGGTTCATAAATATTGTTAATTATCTCACAGGTAAGGAGAAGGGAGAGGACGGCAGCATGAGCCTCAGCAGCAGCAGTAGCCTAAGTGTGTCCAGACAAGGGTACGGCTCCCACGGGGTGAAGGGAAAGTATGAAGGGTTCGGCAGCTCACCCATTGCACCCACGGAGAGTCTGGTGACACAGGTCTGTTGTTGTTGTTAGGTTATAGTATTGCAACACTGAAAGATAATCATATTTAGATTATTAACTGAACTCCTTCCTATTTATAGTCTCTTAATTACTTAAGTTGATTGGTGTAAAGAAGCAGATTTAAGATGAATTTCCCTTAAACACAAAACATTACCTAAGTGAATGTAATATTTGTTTGCCAGGTGCGAGGGATGGTGGAGCGTGTCATGTCCACCTCAGGGGACACCAACACCCTGGACCTGCTCAAGGGGGACAAAGGGGACTACCAGCCGCTCTCCCTGCCTTCCCTGGGCTCCGTGCCGCCCTGCCATCCCGCACCACAGCCTCACATGCAGCTCCTATCAGCATCACAGAAAAGCAAGTATAAAGGTGAGTGTGTGTGATTGTTATGGTTGTTAGTAGGAAGGTAAAGATACATGTGTACCAGTGGTGGGCAGTCCGTCAGTACCGACGGAAGGTCCGTCAGTCTGTCACCGACGGACCTTCCGTTTCGCTGGCGGACTGACGACTGATGGAAACTTTGAAACACTGACGGAATAAGCACCGACGGAAACGATTTTCGGCCGTCACCCGAACCGTCACTAACCCGAAAAGCAAAGACGACACACTACAGAAATTTCTACGTGACCGCGCTGCGTCATATCAGTAGCCTGCTGGCTTTCGTAATGAACATGTCCCTGTTGGGGTACCCCAGCTACAAGGGGGAGTTTGGGGAGAAGCAGGAGGAGGAGCAGTAATAGTATAAGAATTTATATTTTTTTGTGTAAAGTAGTCCAAACTGTTTCTAAATGAATAAAATTGTGTGCTGTTACCCTTGTAAACAGTTTTCTACTGACAGTCCTAAAATAGCGGTGACGAACTGTAATTTAGTGATGACAGAAGCGCGGTTAAAATAACGATGACAGAGTGATGGACTGACGACTGACAGACTGGGGTGGCCTGAAATAATGACGGACTGATAATGACAGACTGGCGGGCTGGCCGCTGGCGAATGACGGACCGGCAAAATTTACTGACGCGCCCACCACTGCTGATTACCTTGTGTTGTGTTGTAGTGAGGTGAGATAAATGTTGTGTTGCAGCTCACAAGAGGGGCCGTGCCGGGGGTGGCTGGGAGAGTGATGAGGAAGGCCAGGACACCCCCGCCTCACCCCTCACCTCAGAGATGGACCTTTCCCCGGGCCCACCAAGCAGCCACTCCTCCTCGGATGCACATTCTTCAGGAGCTGCAGAGGAGATGCTTCTAAACACCCTCACAGACTCTAAGTTGAGTTGGCCTTTAGATCACGACATGCTGGTAGGGATGAGCCGGGAATGCGCCACCCTAAACCTTACACTCCTACTCGGCAAGATCAGCAGCAAGTGTTTAAGGCTTTCCACATACACCACTAGTGACCCCAAGACCCATGAGTCCCTAGGCACAAGTATAGTGTTTCCCTTCATGTCGGGTTGTGATGCTAAGGATGTTGTCCCGTGCTTTGCTAGTCCTGATTCTGATACAAGGACGACGAAACTCCTTGCCTTGCTGCTGCTGGTGGAGTTTGGAATGCATTATGATGTTCTTCCTGCGGCTTTGGTACACTCTCACCTTGGACACACACTCGCCTCTGTCAAGGAGAACAAGAATCTGGAGTCTGTGGTGCAGCTCAAGGCAAAGAAGCTGTCTCTTATTATATCTAACTTTATATGAGAGACGCATTGTTAGGAGTGTGTGTTGTGTTGTGTTGTGTTGTGTTGTGTTGTTTTGTGATGTGGTGTGGCAATGATTAAAAGAAAGGTTGACGAGACATTGTAAGACTTTTATGTTTTCCTGTTAAGACCAAGGGTAATGTGTGTGTGTGTGTGTGTGTGTGTGTGTGTGTGTGTGTGTGTGTGTGTGTGTGTGTGTGTGTATACATATAATACAAAAACAAAAACAAAATCAATACATTAAATAATGTAAGATTGAAAATAATAAAAATAATTCTATGAAGATCTAAAGAACAAAAGGACGTAAAGTTTATACAAAACCTAGAATGGGAGTAATGATAAAAGATGAAGAATTGTGAAAGATTACATGAAAGGTAGCCAGCGCCCCCCCTTGCCCCTGCCCCTGACCCCCCACCCCTGCCCCTGCCACCCCTTCCCCTTCCCCTCCCTTTCCCTACACCCCCTGACGACGCCATTACCAGAGTAGAGAGACGCTTGACGAGAGAAAAAAGTTGTCAAGGTTGTGTTGTAGTAAGGAAGGGGGGCGAGGGGGGCAGGGGGAGGGTCTATTGTTTGTTTCCTCTCGTCTCTCCGTCTCTCCTCCTTTTATCTTTCTTCTCTCCATTCCTTCCTTCACCTGTTGGTCACTTCCTACCTATACTTGTTGTCTTAAAGTGCGTTCATTTGACTTTCCATTTTCTTTTTGAACTTATATTCTTTTCCTTATAGTTTAGTTTCCCTTCGAGTTGCGGTCAGTTTTCTCCACCTATTCATTTCCTTTTGTTGTCTTATCGGGACTTAAACACCACCACCACACACACACACACAACACACACACACACACACACACACACACACACACACACACGTCAGACAAGAGACAAGAGCAGTGTAGTAGTAAAATCAATAGCCTCATTTCTCTCTCTTTCATTCTTTCCTTCTTTCTCTCCTTTTTGTCTTCCCATTTTTTTTCCCCCAGTACTTTGAGATCCAACAAGAGGAGACTGAGAGAGTGAAGAGTAAGAGGAAGCAAGAGTGTCAAGAGTACTAAGGGTCGGCGGTGATGTACTCTTGTTATGGTGTACTTAGATTACTATGTACTGTGGTAAAGTCTCCTTCTGTTGTTAATGAGGATTTTGGGAAGGAGGACGAAGGAGGAAGGAGAGAAGGAGGAAGGAGGGAGGGAAGGATAGAAGGAGAGAAAGGAGGAAGGAAAGGAAGAGTAGAGAGGAGAGATGATTAAAAGAATGTATCTAAGATGGAAGGGTGAACAGAGAGAGAGAGAGAGAGAGAGAGAGAGAGAGAGAGAGAGAGAGAGAGAGAGAGAGAGAGAGAGAGAGAGAGAGAGAGAGAGAGAGAGAGAGAGAGAGAGTATAATAAGACACTCAATTACACACCCACACACCCACACACAGACAAACACAAAGGAAGAAATTAATTATTCTTCATTAGAAATATTTCTACACAAAAAATTCCTATATTAAATCCCCTTGATTAATTACTACTACTACTACTACTACTACTACTACTACTACTATTATAACCACCACTGCCACAATTTACCTTAACGAGGATGCACCGGCCGCCACTACATCAAGGGGTCACGCCAGCCATCACACGAGGTCAGAGGTCACAATACAAAAGGTCTCGGATAGGTCACGGACTGCGACCTCCACCACCACCACCACCACCACTACCTTCATCACCACCACCTTTACCACCACCACCACCACCACCACGTCCCCGCCTCAAGACCACACCCGGACTTCACGTGGCTTGGTAGGGGGATACAGGGGAGGCAGGGGAGGTGGAGAGCAGCAGCAGCAGCAGCAGCAGCAGCAGCAGCAGCAGCAGCAGTAGCAGCAACAACAACAACAACAACAGGCGGAATGAGAGGGCGAGACAGCGGTAGTTGGAGATGCAGAAGGAGGCGGGCAGCAGTTGATTCTGGAGTGTGGGAGGGGAAGGACGTGTCGCTCCGCCACCCACGTTCATCTGTGTGTTCGTACTCCCGTTTTTCATCACCCTGACCCACATCCAGCCCGCAACCACCCCGAGGCCTCCCCACAGTGACTCAATCCCCCCACAACGGCAAGGATAAGGAAGGGGAAGGCGGGGGCTCATCCGTAAACCAGGGAGAAACGGAGAAAAAAAAAAACTCTTGTATAAATTTTATTTCCCTGCAATGAATATGAACAGCTGGGTGAGGTGTGGTGTGGAGGAGGTGGTGG
>JAXIVD010001142.1:0-20000 GCA_036785275.1 Cancer borealis
AATATGAATTCTGCATTGGAAGATCTAGCATTGGAACAATAGTTAAGGAAACCTGTCAAGCTATTTGGACTCACTTAAAAGATATGGAAATGTCTGAACCAACTGAGGAAATGTGGCTGGACATTGCCGATCAGTTTTATGTGAAAATCAACTTTCCTAACTGTGTTGGTTCGGTAGACGGCAAGCATATAAGATGCATTAATCTCCGAGCAGCGGGATCAAATTTCTTTGATTACAAGAATTTTTTTTCTGTGGTGCTGATGGCAGTTGCAGATGCAAACCTACGCTTTGTTGCCATTAATGTAGGTGCTTATGGAAAAGAAGGGGATTCTACAGTGTTTCGGGACAGCCCCCTTGGTAAGAAATTGTACTTACTTGGTTTACTTGGTTTCTGTTTAGAGGTCTATGCCTCACAGCCATGGTGGACCACTGCTGCACCACTGTGGTGTCCGACCACAGCAGTTCCTCCCAGTAAACAACTTAGCATCACAAGCCCGGGCGGAGACCCGATCTGCTGACCTAGCGAATGCAAGGCCAGCGCGCTACCATTGTACTAGCCAGGAGGCCGTATATTTTTTTTATTTATGGGAGATTTGTTTTCTCCCCCCTGAAAGCGGGTCACAAACCCTGTCTGAGATCAGGTACCTCATAACTGTTTGGTGAACAGGGACCACACACTTATAAGAGACTTAGTCCATATGTCTCCTACCCGGCGCGGGGATCGAGCCCGCGACCTCTCGCTTGTGAGGCGAGCGTCCTAACCACTAGACCACCTCCTCGTTGTTTGCCAAACACCAATGCAAACCCCCAACCATTTGTCATGGTTGGGCATGAGGCATTTAAGCTTTCTACTAATCTTTTGCGACCATATCCATCACGTGAACTAAATGCAACAAAAAGTTTTCAATTATAGACTTTCGAGATGCAGACGCAGCGTGGAGTGTGCTTTTGGGGTTCTGGCGAACAAGTGGAGGATTTTTCACACCCCTATTCTAGTGCAACCCGATTTCATTGATGAAATAATGAAAGCTTGCTGCATTCTGCACAATTTTGTTCGAAAGAGAGATGGAATAAACTTTGAAGATAGTGAAACATATCCATGCGTGGATGTAGACGACGTTGGACCATTCCCATGTAAACGAGGGTTAGAGATAAGAGACTACTTTGCTGCTTACTTCATGGTTCCTGGGGCAGTAATTTTTCAGAACAATCACATGTACTAGGCTACACTGTATTTTTACTAGGGCTATATTGTATTTTCTGGATAGTGAGTATTCAAGTATTAGCATTTCAGTATTAAAGTTGAATAATTGTGAGTTTTTTTTAGCATGACAAGTTATTTGGAATAATAGGAAGCATGTCTTAAATATTTTTTGTATCATAATTAGTATAAGTTGTATTACACATAAGTACATAATAAATTACATGTACTAGGCTACACTGTGTTTTTACTAGGGCTATATTGTGTTTTCTGGATAGTGAATACTCAGGTATTAGCATTTCAGTATTAAAGATGAATAATTGTGAGGGTTTTTTTAGCATGACAAGTTATTTGGAATAATAGGAAGCATGTCTTAAATAATTTTTGTATTATAATTATATAAGTTGTATTATATATACGTACATAATAAATTATGTTACTTTTTATAAGAAATAACAAAGAAATTTTATCTTACCTTTCTCGTCTCTTTCTGCTGACTCCATATTTAGTCACTTCCCACCAATTTCAATCCATAATTTCTCTTTACAGTTTTTTATCAGAATATTCTTTTGCACTCTTTTTCCCAAAGTGCTGGCCTTGCATTTATGCACTGAATAATAAATCCACGTCAAACATGGTGTAAAAACAAGTGCTACCAGGGGAGCGACGTGCGGCGCGGTCGGATGGTGTGACAACGTGCATGGAATTGTGTGTGTTTTTCCCCCATATGCGGCGTGATGCGGCGTTGCGACGTTGCGGCGCTGCCGCAGCATGTTGTGGCGGGAGCGTCGGCGCCGCAGTAGTGTGACGCCTGTCATTGGTTTGTGTGCGATATCACCATTTACGGCGCGCCGCAACGGCCGCGCCGCATAGTGTGACGCCCGCCTAAGGCCGTGCTCCCATGGTGGAACTGGGTATTCAGTTCGGCTGTAATAGTTGCCCAAATGTTGTGTTTCTTTTTGTTAGAAACACCATGCTTAAAATTGCTTTTAAGTGCATGGACTTCGTCCCTATACATTAATGCCAGCTGGAGAGACTCATCCTCTCCCTAGTTGGCCTTCCTTTGCCGCTTGCCTTCGGATTCCATGCTGTCTGTCAGTAAAATAGAAATTAGTTTTGAGAAAATGCGCTGCAACGTGCTCCCGTTGAATAGTGTGTAAATAAAGTTTGTTTACACACTATTCAACGGGAGCACTTTGCAGCGCATTTTCTCAAAACAAATTCCTATTTTACTGTGTCTAACTCCTCCAAAAGTCGTAGTATGAAGTCAAAACAATTTAAATCTAAGAAAATAATGCCAAAAACCTATTTCAATCCATATATTTAAAGTTGACAAATTGTGAGCGTGCGTTCTAGCGGCAGAGGGTGAATGAGATATGACCGACGACTTATGGTCGACCATAAGACTGACTGTCATAAATTCTGTTAGCTATGACCGATAGTTATTTTCTTCCATATAACTATGTAGAATACGTGGCCCTGGTGTAATCTGAATATGGTTTGGAAGATACTTCATGGCTTATGTCCTCCTTTGAATAACTTATTTGTTAGCAATTTTGATTGTGTTACTAGGGGTCACTCCTTAAAGCTATTTGTCCCTAGATGTAATTCTGACACCTTAAAACGTTTATTTTTTGTACGTGTTGTCCAAAGGTGGAATAGTCTTCCAGAAGATGTAGCCACAGCCTTTTTTTACGATTACTTACGATCGTCATCGGCCATTTTGTTTTTCCTGCGACCGTAATTTTTTCGTCTAAGCTGATGAAATTTTCACAAGTTAAACATTGAAAAATGCTGTACCACTAACATTAATATCATACAATTTGATGCATTACTTTTCTCACAAAAAAATAAAAGCTTTACTTTATTAGTATGCACAAAAGAAAATCCTATTCACGGAAAACTATTGAAAGTAAATGAATATCCTGTATATGTTAGTTAGAAGACATCCAAAGGAACAATACTACATATCATCATTTATATCTCGCAAATAATAAGTGCACGAGAATAAATCAAATCAAGCGGTTCTATTTTACCGTAAAATCTACCGGAAAAAAAATCGCAGATCTTACGAGCTTCGAGGTAGAAAAATATCAATATGCAATTTTGTAGATAAATGTTTTCTGGTTGTTATGCTGCAAGAAATTTAGAAATTGACCCAATACAAGCCGAGATATAGGACGATTTATATGAAAATTTTCATTTTGAGAAAAAAGCACTTTGTTTCGATAACTATGTACTCTACAGAGATGTTTTCTAGAGCAACACAAGTATGTCTCATACCTTACCTTACTCTTCAAAGAAAGTTCTTTCAGGTCATCTCAGGTCACTTCTATTGAGAAGGTGTGTTCACATCTGATTGTCCTCAAAGTGGGTTTAGGCACCTGGTCCCCTTTTGTCTTTTATCATACATGTAGGGATAAATATATGTATTATAAAAGACAAAATATTAGTCCCTCAGAGGGGAGGGTGTCATTGGGCGCCACCCAACTCAATGTCGCCAGGTTATGTATCAGTCAAAGCCACCTGACTGATATAATCAGCTGACTCGCCGCTTTTGGTTATTTTTCTCTTTCTTGCTTGACGTATGGAAACTCTGGCTTTGTCCATCTTCTTCTTTGCCATGGATGATTCTGTTGTTGAAGGAAAGCCTATAAAGGCAATGAATCTGTTAGATTCATATCCCAGGTTGTGGTTCAGTACCGTCAGCTGGGAAATGAATCTTACCCTTCTGAGGCCTGCAAACTTTGCTTTATTTTGATGCAGCCACAGCTTAGAGTGCAGTCCTTCATTTCGGTTTTGTGTTTGGCCTTTCATGCATCTCTCAAGCAGGGCTGGGGATGACAAATCATTGAATATCGCTCTCACACGATTTTCATACTGCTTTTCAACCCTGAGATAATTCTTCATAATATCATGTGAGGGCAGAGGCTCATTCGCATCCATGGCTTTTCTGAAAACACCAGGATAGGTCACAGTGAATATGGTGGTGATTTACTTCCCCATCTCTGAATATGGCATGCGAGAACCCAAACATTATCTTCAGTTGTATTGTTATGTAGTTTGTTCCAATAGTGTCCCTGATAGCCTTTCCGTAATACTGCTGGAAGGCGTTGATCTGGCGATCTGTGAGTTGGTGCTTGCCACCAAGAACACTTTTTCTTATTACTCTTCCAGTCTTTGTCACTTTTTATTCTTTCAGCTCTTCTTTTAATTTCCTCAGGCGTATTCCCATCCGTTTTTTACGTGATTCACGCATTCTTCCTTTTCCACTTTTGCAGTGTAGGGACCTTGATCATCGTTCATATTAGTCATAGCCATAAATGCACTAGAATCCCCGTCACTCAGAAAGGTCACGTATCTGAATCCCAGGTGTTCTGAGCGTCCCCACAGACGTACAGTACTTTCTGCCTCCATCCTTCCAGACAGGCCATCGAAGTTGGCCTGACACTTCCCTGCATGTACTGTCTCTCGCCACTCCTCGCCTCATCTCTCTTTTGTTTTAAGCCTCTTTTGGTTTGTCGAGCAGGATTTGCAGAAGTTACTCAGGATCTTAAAATCCATAACAAATCCTGTATCAATTTATATGACAAATCCTGCCCCAATATGGGATTTGTGGCCACGAGTGAGCCACGTGCCATCAAAGCTAACACCAATATCTACTGTTCCCTCACTTGTTTCTGTTTCAGTCTGTCTGGCAGGGGCGTATATTTAGGGTATGCTAGGTGTGCGCCGCACATCCTCAGCCAGAGAGAGAAATGCATGATAGTTATAAATAAATTCAGCAGTAAGTAAGAAACGATATTTTTTTTATTGCTTTTAGCCCTGTTATAATATTTTGCATTATAGGTGTTCTGTAGAAGCACTGCACATCCAATAATCAATTGTATCCTTATGTAGTATAGCGCGTACGGTGGAGTGGGAGGACACTGTTGAAAATATGGAGCTGGATGTGCGGCTCTAGCAACGTTCACCGCTTATGTTCGTTTTTGCTGCGGAAATTTTATATTGGCTAGAAGGTATAAAGTGTCTTTGCCATTCATTATATGGACACAATTAAGAGTTGCAGGAATTATAATACAGTATCTATTATGAAACCAAATGTTATTAAGTCACTCAATCAGAAATAAAGATTGAGTGCAACCTAAGTCATGGACTCTCTTACCGATGAAACAACGGAAGTTGAGTTGCCAAGTAACCCAAGTTATACTAATTTACTAACAGTTTCATTGACACTAGTGTCGGAGGAGCATGTGCATTTCCCTTGACTAGATAAATGACAGAAGTTGTAATTATTATTGTGTTGCGGTGTGTTTGCATCTTAATGATGGCGTTACCATGGCGATGAAAAAGAGGAGAGATGGGGTAAATGTGACATTCACTCCGATCTGCCGGCGGAGGGATACGAGAGAGACAGCCTCCTGCTGCTACGCTGGTATTCTTAAAAATATTTTTCCCTTGAAAAGCGGCTACGCTGGTATAGACGGTATTTGTGGTTATGTGACTGGTATTAAAGTGGCTCATATAACTGTGGTGTAATAGTGGCTGATAAGACGGTGTTACAGGGGGTGGACACATGCGGTGGTGTAGTGTTGTGGTAACCTGTGACTGTGGCCGTGGTAGAGTCTGCGTGAGTTGTGACAGTGACCTTGAGGACTGCTGTGAGGTGCCAGGTGCCACATAATGGGAGCCATTTGAGACTGAGTGGCCTCAGTTTGCTCTTCATAGAAAAGAACTTGGTGACTAAAGTTAAACAGAGAGGCTCTTTCTATGATACAGTCATGAACAAGTTTATATAAAAAACACGAAGATTATAATTGAATTATAAGTAATCAGGTATGTCAACCACTCAACTGTGTAATGTAGGTGGTAAGCTTAGCTAATCAAAATTAATAAATTTAATTATTCTAAATTTACACATAAAATGTGCTTTATTTTCCAACTAACAGTATGAATAACTATAAAATTGTAATTACACACACACACACACACACACACACACACACACACACACACACACACACACACACACACACACACACATATCAGTAATTAGATATATGTTAGTTATGGACAGAATCACTGTTCAGCACACACAGTGACAGAAACCACAATACGCCACTGCTGTCTGGTGTAGAGTTCACGTATAGTTGCATGAACAATATTCTGTTGCTCCTCATAAAATTCATTCATTGTACTGATACAGGTAGTCGGCATGTGTCTGGAAGACGGATTGTGTCATGGCATGTGTGCCGAGGAGAGCCGAGAGCCTTGAGAGGCCTGCTCTCCCATAGCTCTTACTTATGCTGTAATCCTTGGCCGTGACCAAGGATCATATACAGAAGGATATGCTAATCCAATGCAGATTGCCGAGGAAGAAGTGTTTTGCAGCTGTATCCTTTCAGATGGCGCTGCCGTCATCGAAACAAACCTTGGGTGGACGGAGCTACGGCCGCCCCACCACAGTTGCACCTTCAAATTAAAAAGGCGTTTACATGTGTCGCCAAACTTCGTAATGTTTTGACGAACACGATTTTAAGGAGAAATGTCTTGGTTGGTGTTGCCACAATTTTCCTAATATATTTCAATCTTAATGCTTGTTTTTAGTTTTCTTTTATATTAAAAGCGACATATATTATATACATATTTTAAATTATAAGCACTGAAATTATCTCAAACATCTTAATTTCTTCAGATTTATTCGAAATAGATATCATGGTTTCTCCGTATATTTCGCACCGCTTCCATCCTTGACTCCACCTAAGGTAGAGGCCAACATCTCGCTATGTGATACAAATTCCCGTATATATTACAATCATTATGCTTGTTTGTGGATTTTTGTTATATTAAAAACAACATTAATAATGTAAATGTTATGTATTTCAACAACTGTCATGATCTCAAACATCTTACTTTCATCTTATTTATTTGAAATGTATATCCTGCTGATTCTGTATTGAAACTACAGCACTGCAGCCGCTACTCTTGACTCTGACCAGTGGCCACAACATACCTTCTCCGCATTCAGACTACCGCACCAGTGGCAGCAAGATGGAACAGCTCAACAATTTATTTCTGGAGGAAGATTCTAATGATAGTGATAATCTTTTAAATGTGTTTCATCCTTTGCACAATCTGCTGTGCGGTTCAGTTTTGGTCTCCTTACTACAGGATGGATATGAATAGGTTAGAAGCCATACAGAGAAGAATGACGAAGATGATACATGGGATCAGGAACTTAGATTATAAAGATAGATTAAAGCGTCTTCAGGTAAAATCACTAGAAAGATACAGGTTGAGAGGAGACCTAATTGAGGTGTATAAATGGGTCATGGGATTCAATAAGACCTAATTGAGGTGTATAAATGGTGAAAGGGATTCAATAAGGGGGACATAAGTAAGGTACTCATAGTTATGTATGTATGTATGTATGTGTGTGTGTGTGTGTGTGTGTGTGTGTGTGTGTGTGTGTGTGTGTGTGTGTGTGTGTGTGTGTGTGTGTGTGTGTGTGTGTGTATGTCCCTGTGTTTATGTGTGTGTATATGAATGTGTTTTTCCAGAACAGTAACAAACAGAACATCAGAAGTAATTTTGATACTATATTTAGCTTTAGTTAGGCCCCATTTACATTATGCGGTTCAATTTTGGTCTCCTTACTACAGGATGGATATGAATAGGTTAGGAGCCATACAGAGAAGAATGACGAAGATGATACATGGGATCAGGAACTTAGATTATAAAGATAGATTAAAGCGTCTTCAGGTAAAATCACTAGAAAGATACAGGTTGAGAGGAGACCTAATTGAGCTGTATAAATGGGTCATGGGATTCAATAAGATCTAATTGAGGTGTATAAATGGTGAAAGGGATTCAATAAGGGGGACGTAAGTAAGGTACTCATAGTTAGTGGTCCAGGTAGAACGCGAACGAACGGTTACAAGCTAGAAAAATTCAGGTTCAAGAAAGAGATAGGGAAGAACTGGTTCACAAATAGGGTAGTTGACGAATGGAATATGCTCAGCAGTCATATGGTGAGTGCAAAATCTATAGGTTGTTTTAAGAATAGGTTGGATAAATTCATGGACAGCGACGATAGATGGTAGTGGGTGTTTTTACCTCGAGTAGGTCAACTGGCCTTTTGTAGTCTCCTTATGTTCTATGTTCTTATGTGTGTGTGTTATTATAATATGGTACATGAAACAAGCGTAGCAGAAGCACTGGATGTCTTCTTCACTGAGTAGACAGTTGAGTGATGTCTGCTAGCGTGTGTGGCTGTGTGCGAGCGTGCGTGTGTGTAGAGATTGCCACCTCACTTGCTTGAGTTGACGAGGGCCTCAGAAAGCGGTTTGCGGGTGGTTTTGTGTTCGAAACTGGATCTGTCTTCAGTGTCTAAATTTTCTTTGACTTACATATTTTTGTGCAATATACAAACATCTTATTTCTTACTTTAATTTGATGAAAATAATTGTAAACAATATGATATGCTTTTTACTTATTATTAGGAAAAAGGAAACAATTGTAAGTCAAAGCTGCAACCACAAAATGCATTGAAACATCAACACCCACACAGGTTTGAATGCCACATCTTGTTATTTTCTACATTTCTCTAATATATTACAAGCTTTTTGCTTGTCTTTGGCGTTCTTCTATATTAAAAACAATATATATAATATAAATCTTATGTAGACGATCAACTATAATGGTCTCAAACATCTTACTTTCCTCTGATTTATTTGAAATATATACCCAGATTCTTTCTCATGAAAGCACACATACCCGCTTCGCTCCACCCACGCAGAGGGCCCACATTTCGTTATTTTCAACACTTCCCTAATATATTTCAAGCTTTATGCTCGTTTTTGGTTAGCTTTTATATAAAAAACAACATATATATTATAAATCTTATTTATTTCTACAACTATTATGGTCTTGAACGTCTTACTTTCCTCTTATTTAATCGAAATATTATCTCACTCAGTGTCTACACAGATGAAGTTATGAAGTTTGATGAGCTGTGATTCGTTACATGACCAGAGGCAAAACACTCGCAAACGCAGAAATTCGTATATTGAAAGTGTTTGCGATATGTTGGTCAGAATTTGCCTAGTCATTGCATCTTGGCAAGTGGTCTTGACATTACATGTAAACGCCTAAAATGTCGCCAAGGGCTGACTGGAGATCTTCTTGTGTTTGTGGCAAAAATAAGAAGATTCAACCTCAAGTGAGGCTTCATGTGTTTCCCAAGGATACCAGAAGGTATGCAAGAATGGGTAGTGATATGTAAAATGAGTTGAAAATGTATGAATCGTAAAATATGACTTAAAATAAGATGAACATTTTAAAGATCACCCAGATTTGAATATAAAATTTTCAACCAAGATCTGACTGAATGTAAAACTACAATTTGTTTGAGGAAAACTGTTATATGTTACCACGAAGCTATATACAATTATTTAAGTGCTAAATCGTTGCGGAACAGCTATTAGTTTAATAAAAAGTTCACGAAAATATTTGACCTCTGAGTACAATGCATTTATCTAATTTGAAATAATAGGTTTATTATTACAGTTACATATTTTCAGGCTGCATGTAGTACTTTTCCCAGCAATGTAATACTCTGCATACATCTATGTCTGATTGGTTATAATTCTAAAATGGACATTAATTGCAGAGACAAGTCATCTGTGGGGATCATTTTGAGTCAAAATGGAATGGCTGCCTTTGTGGAAAAATTATGTTTGAAGAGATGGACCACCAAAATGTACCTAGCCCTGATCCCTCCATCTGGTGTGCTCCAAGTCACCTGGAGGATACTTCATCTAGTGTAGATTTTGGTGCAGGTTAGCTGTAATGAGTGTACTTATCTGTTACATGTATTTCCTGCCGTTACAACTACATAGACTCAATCTTACAAATGTTCAGTCAGCACAATAAGTTTTAATAACGTTTTTAAACACAAGACAGACCAGAAAAACTCTGTAATTTGATTATAGTGCGTTGATCCTTCACTTCATGAAACAGATATTATTTATACTTTTACCATTCATGAAAAATACCAATGATACCAATAGTAAGTTTTCCAGGGATGTAGTAATTGATAATTAAATTTGTTATATTCATAGGCATTTCATAACAATAATTTGTTTGTTTTGTTTACGTCTTTCTGAGAAGTCCTTCCAAGTAGTTCCAGTGAGTGAAACTTACTTCTCTTTACACATGCTACTCTTGCAATGTTGTATTTGTGTGTCTATAACTCTGAAGCATCATTACCCTCTAGGTACTTCCCTCATACAGTTGACCACGTCACACAAGTGTTTGTTTATCCCAGCATTGAAAGAGTGCTTGATATAAGGGTGTAAGCTAGGCCTGTCATCTCTATCCCTTCAAGGACCATTTACTCTTTTGATCCACTTAACTGTTAGATACCCTCATGTAGACTCTTAATAAGCTATTTCTAATTTATTTTCACCATGTGTCAAACAACCTCGATTACCACTTTACATAATTTTCATACACAGTCTCATTAATGATTTTAATTTTATCTTTACAGCTAACACAGTCCTCTCATATAATTTTCATCCATTGTTGTGTTACATTCAATGTCCACAACTCTTGTAATCTAAATCCTTTTCTTCCAGATTCCCTTCATGGATAATATCATCTAACTCATATCTTTTCATGATTGCATTTGCATTCTTACTTTTGTGTATCCTTAATTTTAAGCCCTCATTCCACATGTACATCTCAATCCCTTATGTCAGTGTTGGTATTGTTATACAATTATTAGTAGTATCATTTATTTATATTTCTTGAACTATATGTCTATTGTATTACCATTGATCCTTAGCAATTAGATTTCTCCTTCTAATATGATATCAATATTACAGAGTGGAATGACACTGAAGTGTGTGTCATTTCTATCTCTTGAGACAACCATGAAAATCCTCCTTCACCGTCTGCCATCCACACTTCCACTCAGGTGAAGGAGACCATTCACTTGCATCATGATGCAGGTAAAAACTCACCCATCACTTTTGATTTTGACATTACTGAGCCAATCTTTCTCTATCTTTCCATCTTACAACTGTCATTACTCTACTCCTATGACTCTCAATTTCACACACATACACCTACTTCACAAAATGTTCACTCTTCGTTCTCTCAAGATGACCAGAGTGCCTCATTACCAAAGAGCCATGGACAATGGCAGCATAATTGCATCCCCTACGAGCCTGTCTTTCTCCTTGAGGGATGCAAATACTCTAGGTGCTGAACCATTACCTTCACGGTTCATGTGCATACAAGGTACAACATTTAGTATCATGAATGTTTGTATGTTTGTAATATTTTTTCAGTAGTTTGTTTCTGTTTGTTGTGTGTGTGATTCATTACACACTAGAAATAGAAGTTATCAAAAAAATGTAAACTGAAATTAATACAAATGTAAAAGTATTGTCTTGAACTTTTTGATTATTACTTACATTTTGTTTTGAGTGGAGGGGAAGGGAGGCCAAAAGTAAGACTTTTATCTTGTGTTAAAAAAAAAAAAGATAGAACTCTTACAACAGTATTGATTAGCATTCGATAAAAAAAAATGTAATGGATATGAAAATGCATTATACCGTGAAAACAGGTGACAGAATAAGTAATGTATGTAATTTTTACAGAATATTCTGCATCTGACGGGCAGCACCAGGCCACCCTCACACCGAAGTCTTACAAGAAATGTAAGTTATTAAATAATTTACTCTATTTATTTTATATATTAGGTTCTAATTTTGGATTACTGTCTATACCATGATATACCTGCAAGGGTGCAACTTTAAAGGGAATGGAGTGATTAGTGGAAGTGTGTTACATTGAGGAGGTTTGGAGATGTAATGAGGGTGAGTTTGTATAGAGACTACATGATTGAAGTTTAAGTTCAATGGTTATGTAGGACAGAAATTACAGGAATGGCCTTGACCACACAGTAAGGTATTGCTAGAACAGGTAAATATGGCCAATATTCTGCCATAGTCAACCGCTAAGTATTAAATGTCCTTGGAAGGGGACAATAACAACTTTTTAGGTGAATTTAGTTTTGATAAAATATTTTTCCCAACAGACAAAGCAGTTAAACTTCTGCAGAATCATGTTTCAAGACTTCGAAAACAAAATCAACAACTGATATGTCAGAAAGGCTTGCACTGCCTTGTATGCATAGTGTGTGGGATTGCTTTGTCAGAAAGGCCTGCACTGCCTTGTGTGCATGGTGTGTTGGATTGTTTTGTCACAAAGGCTTGCACTGCCTTGTGTGCGTGGTGTGTGGGATGGCTTTGTCACAAAGGCTTGCACTGCCTTGTGTGCATGGTGTGTGGGATTGCTTTGTCAGAAAGGCCTGCACTGCCTTGTGTGCATGGTGTGTGGGATGGCTTTGTCAGAAAGGCTTGCACTGCCTTGTATGCATGGTGTGTGGGATGGCTTTGTCACAAAGGCTTGCACTGCCTTGTGTGCGTGGTGTGTGGGATTGCTTTGTCAGAAAGGCCTGCACTGCCTTGTGTGCATGGTGTGTGGGATTGCTGTCACAAAGGCTTGCACTGCTTTGTGTGCATGGTGTGTGGGATTGCTTTGTCAGAAAGGCCTGCACTGCCTTGTGTGCGTGGTGTGTAGGATGGTTTTGTCACAAAGGCTTGCACTGTCTTGTGTGCATGGTGTGTGGGATTACTTTGTCAGAGAGGCCTGCACTGCCTTGTGTGCATGGTGTGTGGGATGGCTTTGTCAGAAAGGTCTGCACTGCCTTGTGTGCATGGTGTGTGGGATTGCTTTGTCAGAAATGCCTGCACTGCCTTGTGTGCATGGTGTGTGGGATGGCTTTGTCAGAAAGGCCTGCACTGCCTTGTGTGCATGGTGTGTGGGATTGCTTTGTCAGAAAGGCTTGCACTGCCTTGTGTACATGATGTGTGGGATGGCTTTGTCAGAAAGGCCTGCACTGCCTTGTGTGCATGGTGTGTGGGATGGCTTTGTCAGAAAGGCTTGCACTGCCTTGTGTGCATGGTGTGTGGGATTGCTTTGTCAGAAAGGCCTGCGCTGCCTTGTATGCATGGTGTGTGGGATGGCTTTGTCAGAAAGGCCTGCACTGCCTTGTGTGCATGGTGTGTGGGATTGCTTTGTCAGAAAGGCTTGCACTGCCTTGTGTGCATGGTGTGTGGGATTGCTTTGTCAGAAAGGCTTGCACTGCCTTGTGTGCATGGTGTGTGGGATTGCTTTGTCAGAAAGGCCTGCACTGCCTTGTATGCATGGTGTGTTGGATTGCTTTGTCAGAAAGGCCTGCACTGCCTTGTGTGCATGGTGTGTGGGATGGCTTTGTCAGAAAGGCTTGCAATGCCTTGTGTGCATGGTGTGTGGGATTGCTTTGTCAGAAAGGCCTGCACTGCCTTGTGTGCATGGTGTGTGGGATTGCTTTGTTAGAAAGGCTTGCACTGCCTTGTGTGCATGGTGTGTGGGATTGCTTTGTCAGAAAGGCCTGCACTGCCTTGTGTGCATGGTGTGTGGGATGGTTTTGTCAGAAAGGCTTGCACTGCCTTGAGCTATAATTTCTGTAACCACTTGCTCATATAATTTAAGTTTCTGCTTTTTGTAACATTGTTTTGGGGCATTACATAGTGCTGAATGAATGTTATCTACGTTATTGTAATGAGTTTAGTATAACACCGTTATATTTATTACACCATGTTTTTTTTCTCTTACTTTTTACAGCATTTGAATTTTTTTCTTTTTTAATTTCTATGTTAATTTGGCTTGTTTGATCTAAGAAATATTTTAAGTTATTCACCTTAACCTGCCTTTTGATATGTCATGTCATGTTTGGAACTTGTGCACTAATATATGTATCAATATACTGTGTATGTATATATATATATATATATATATATATATATATATATATATATATATATATATATATATATATATATATATATATATATATATGTATATATATATATATATATATATATATATATATATATATATATATATATATATATATATATATGTATATATATATATATATATATATATATATATATATATATATATATATATATATATATATATATATATATATAGAGAGAGAGAGAGAGAGAGAGAGAGAGAGAGAGAGAGAGAGAGAGAGAGAGAGAGAGAGAGAGAGAGAAAGAGAGAGAGAGAGAGAGAGAGAGAGAGAGAGAGAGAGAGAGAGAGAGAGAGAGAGAGAGATATAGATATGGTAAAAGCTGTGGTACTTTTTGCCATAAACAGTATTTATTTTGGAAGCTTGTTGCATGAAATATTTGTCAACTGCCTTTGTACTTGCCTTTCATTATGATATACAATGCCAGCTGTGCCATTAATACTATACATATGACATCCTCTGAGATGTACTGTCCCTCAGTGGTGCAGTGATTAGCATGTCTGACAATGAATCTGCTGGACCAAGTTTAATCCTAGATGAAAACAGTTGGTACACAGCCCACCCAGCTGTTCATCCTCCCAAAAGGGTTGGTAGATAAATAGGTACCTAGGGTAACCTGGGTAAGATAAACTGTGGAATATCGGATATCACAGTGTCCTTGTGTCCTGGCGTAACGGATTAATTGCCACCACAGGCTCAAAGGCTTATGTGACAGGAGATGAATGCCCGCAGATATGCACAGAATAGCATGTTCCCCAACTCTATCTTTATTAGGATGTAATGCTTCTGCCTTTCTGGTTTGTTGCTTGGTGTGTTAAATCATCCCACCTTGTGCCTAGTCTCTGACGTCTCGTTCCCTCTGGGAGTGCCCCATGAGGGGATGGCCATGGCAGAACCTCCAATTCTAACTATTCACACACTCCCTCCTTGCTACTTGAAGCACTCCCCTTCTAACAGCACCTCTTTCATGCATGTACTCCCTGGAGTGTTTGGCATGTGTGTTAACTGATTGACATTCAACATGTAATGTAAGGCAGCTTTATGGCTTTATATATTTATTATTTGATTTCCATAATTGCACAAAATATCATATTATGGTGTTGATTATCGCCTTAATGCTATGGTGTTTATATTGCAGTTAGTATAATCACATCACAATTTGGTTACTAATATCTTAATATATGCAATATCTTTTCTGGCTTTTCCTTTGTGGAAGTTAATTTAATAATTATTTCTGGAACAATATCGTTCTTGTTTATAAAACTTACAAAATTATGCTTGCAGTAGTTTACATGTATGGGATGTAATTATTTGGCTGGTTTTAATCCTATGTGCTTGGTAATTGTTCTTATTTGATATCAACATGTAATGTAAAGCAGCTTTGTGGCTTTTTATTTACTTTTTTTTTCCATATGATAGTGTAAATTATTACCTCAAAATGAGCGTTTATTTTCTTGGTATAATCACATCTTAATTAATTAGGTTGCAGTATTTCACCAAATCCAATATATCTATATCTATCTATCTATCTATCTATCTATATATATATATATATATATATATATATATATATATATATATATATATATATATATATATATATGTTTGCTTTGTGGAAAGTATTTTAACAAATTATTTCTGCCGCATTATCCATCTTATCTGTAAAATTACCAAAATTTTACTTTCGGTGCTTTCATTACTTAAGTAGTTTGCATGCATGGTATATAAATTATCTAGTTTTAACCCTTTCTTTCTTTCTTTATTTAGATATCTGGCTCAATTTCACCAGCTTGTGGCGCTCTATTGAGCCTACAGTTTTTTGTTTACAATGAAAGCCAAGACTAATAAATCTTTCATAATAAAGATCAACCTAAATATGAGAAGTTTTAACATCTAAAATATTAGATTGATATGATAGTAACAAGAATAAATTACATTGCACAATAAGGATAACAATAAATCTATAAAATATATAATATATCTAAATGTACGATCACAATAACGCTATACTTACTCATACATAATGCACATAAACATCCGTTCCGTATAATCTTAATAATAAAGCCCTAAATTAATAATAATACTTTGTGCACAGAGCAAAGTTACAAAGCATAATTTTCCTTAATAGTTAAGTCCTGGAGATCATAGCAATCACAGAATAGGAATGTCTTTAGCCTCTTCTTGAATACATCGACATTATCACTTGATTTCACAGACCTCAGTAGTTTGTTGTACAATCTAGGTGCACAGTTCTTGAATGCTCTAAAACCTAAGTCAGTATTACATCTAGGTTCCTTAAGTCTAAACGCATCAGAAGTATGCCTAATCCTAATATCTGTGCCCAACGTAAATGGTTGAAGTAAGCTTCTAAGATACTCAGGCTTTCCAGTTTCCAATGCTTGATGTCAATACACAAATTTTATATACAATTCTGGCTTTTATAGGCAGCCAATGTAGTTCGATAAGGACAGGTGTAATTCTATCAAAAGATAACACTTTCTTCATCAACCTGGCTGCTTTGTTCATGACACTTTGTAATCTTTTCAACTGGTATTTGGGCAATTTGTAATATATTGAATTACAGTAGTCTAATCTATTAATAACACAACTATGGACTAGCGTCTTAACAGAGTTTTCATCCAGATACTTCCTAATAAAAGCAATGTTTCTTAGATTATAGTTTGACAATCTTACAACTTCATTAAGCTGGTCATTCAAAGTCATGTGTTTATCGAGAATTACCCCCAAGTCCCGAACCTTCTGTGTTACACTGATAGTTTGACCATTCACTTTAACACTCTGCACTCCACCCAATCTCCTTAAGTTACCCTTTTTACCAACAATTAAAATTTCTGTTTTATCTTCATTCAGATTCAATTGTTTCACATCCATCCAGTCTTTTATAACAGTCATAACACTATTCAAATGGTGTTCAGTATCCACTACATTATTCATTGACAGATAAAACTGTGTATCGTCAGCAAAGAGGTTGAAAGTCACTCCATGTTCACATAAGAGATGGGAAAGTTCAATAGTGTAGATACAGAACAATATTGGGCCCAAGACACTTCCCTGAGGGACACCCCTTCGTAAAGGACATTGTTCGGATAAAGCATTACCCACTTGAACACAAAAATTTCTGTCACTTAAATAGCTTTCAAGGTAATGAAGCGCCTGTTGTGTAACTCCAATAGCCTCCATATCTTGTAACAGTATCTCATGCACTACAGTGTCAAATGGAGCACTTAAATCTAACATAACTAACACACCACATTTACCCTCATCCATCAAGTCAATCAGATTATTGGTAACATTACATGATACTGTTTCAGTAGAGTGCAATCTTCTGTATGCAGACTGGGTATCAGGTAGGACATCGATGCACACTAGATATTCTAATAATTGGTCAAGGATTACATTTTCAAGCACTTTACTTAATATTGACAAATTAGATACCGGCCTATATGAGGAAAAGTTTTGACGATTGCGATTGCCCTTTAAGATAGGCTTAACAATTGCCAACTTCTCACTTTGAGGAAATGTACATTCAGAAATACTCAAATTTACAATTTTTAAAACTACTTGCAACAAATTATGAAAATTATCATCACTAATAACATGACATGGGAAGCGGATCATTGTAACAGTAAGTCATCTTCATCTTCTTCATTAATACTACAAGATAATCAAAGGTCACTTCCCTAAAGCAAGGCAAACCTCTATATGGGATATCCGGCAAGTACCGATGTTGAAAAACAGTGTTGCTGCCTTGATAACCAGCAACAAGTTTTTTTTATTTTCTCATCAAAGTATTTCATTAATTCATTGGCTAAATTGACATCCGTGAAACCATCAGGAAACTGTCTTTTCTTAGTATCCTTTGACAGGTTGTTAAGCAAAGAAAAGAGCCTCCTCATGTCCGATCCAGCCTCAGCGAGTTTTTGTCTGTAATATATACACTTATGCCTCCTAATTAGGCCTCTTCTATTTGTTCTCAATAATCTACTCCGGATTCTGCTCCGAATCCGAATCCGTTTTGGATTAATTGGGTGCAAATAGAACAGCAGAATTTGTTTTGGATTCGCTGGATCAAAACATTAACAATGAGAGGCCAGTCGCTGCCCAGCCGTCACACTAGTCACTTCTCCAAGGAAGTGTTGAGAGTTACAACTTTCATTTCCTGATGCATTTAGGGTGACAGCGGCATCCCTAATTATCACCAACCTGCTTATTGTACAATAAAAAATCTTTATATAACTAAATGTGTTATTGAAAACACCATTAGATTCTTGAAAAGTAGATTCAAGTCTGATGAACCTCAAGGTTAACCTTGACAATATTACACCTATTATTTCTTTACAAATACTGCTCCACCTCTTTATTATAAATATACTATACATAGTGTACTCAACATATCTGTGAAGATTTCTGGCGGTGCTCACCATTTTTTACCTCGCAAAACTTCTTTGAAATTATGATAGGTTATGTTAGGTTGGTTAGATTATGTCAAGTTATGGTTATGTTAAAGTTGTTAGGCTACGGTTATGTTATGGTTAGGATTAGTTAGGTTCGATTATATAAGATTTTTACATTTTATCACCCGGAAATTAGGGTTCGCAAATTAGTTTTTTTGGGGGTTTGGTTATTAAAATGTAAAAATCTTATGTAACCGAACCTAACTGAACCACACCAAACCTAACTTAACATAACCATAACATAACTGCAAACTAACCTAACAACCTTAACCTAACCTAACTTAACCAACATAACATAACTTCAAAGACGTTTTGCGAGGTAAATAATGGTAAGCACCCCCTAACACCTTCACAAATGTGTTGAGTATACTATGTATAGTATGTAAGACTTCATGTATATAATAAAGAGATGGAGCAGTAGTTGTAAAGAAATACCCCTTATTTTTATATATGTCTAATCTGTAGCGCCGATAGGCTTTCCCTGGTTAGGTTAGATTTGGGTAAAACTTTACTTTTACATCCAGCCAAAAAACCTTACATTCCCACATGTCCTCATGTTTATTGGGAGAAGATGGGGAATGGGGATATCTTATTAACTATTTATTTGGGACGATAATGAGTGTCAGAATCATTTGTGTATATCAATGTAGAGTAGAGCTTCCCCTTAACCAAAATAAACTTTGGGGATATCTTATTTAACTATTCATATGCTACGGTTATACATATTTTTGCAAACATTTATGCAGAATTTTTGTACCATTTAATCTCTTTCACGTACAAGTAAGTTGTTTTCTTGGGAGTATATATCAAAATTCAAAGAAAATAAATAACCCGGTTAGAGGCTGCTGTTATATCTCCTTCGTTTCTGGTATTCATCACCATTATTATACAATTTTAAGCCTACAGTAGTATTTCTGAAACATTTTTCTACCACTTATTATCTTTCTCGTATATATACACTGTTTTTATTGGAGGTATATATCAATAATAGATTCCGAGAAGAGGCTGCTGTTATATATCTCCTTGTTTTTTATATTCATCACCACTATTATACAATTCTATGCCTACAGTAACATTTCTACAATATTTCTCTACCGCTTACTATCTTCCTCGTATATATACACTGTTTTATTGGAGGTATATATCAATATTAACTTCTGAGAAGAGGCTGGCTCAGGCTGGTGCAAAAAACCCGCGAACGAGTGTCGTCTGCTATAACTAGTGATGGGCGTTCCGGCTCTTTTCCGAGAACCGAGTCTTTCGTTCTCGTTCACTCCAAAGAGGCTCTTCCGGCTCCCAAACGGCTCTCAAATATTTTATTTTAGTTCCCCATATTCTGTTTATAGTCTTTATAATTTAGAAAGAATTTCTTAGGATAACTTAGCTAGTT
>JAXIVD010001142.1:22500-98620 GCA_036785275.1 Cancer borealis
GGCGTATCAGCTAGTGTAGTTATTTTTTTTATTTTACTCACAGGTTATGAAAAAAAAAATTTCCTTCATTATATAAAGAGTAATTTAATTTTTAAATGTTGCAACAGAAAGTTGGATTCCTATTCACTCTTTGTCTATTCGTAGTCATTGTACGTATACCTTATGATTCTCGAGCTATAATGAGAAAATTAGTTTTGTGTTAAAAAATTAACTATGGAAAAAAATTTAATTGGTTTGTATAACTAGTACTCTGTTTTGAGACGAGTTCTATAATTTAATTTGACCTCTTAATATTATCAGATTGTCTTCATTTACCGATGTTATAGGGAATAGTATAGTGTACATTTCACATCATTGGCCTGCCATATACACCATATATTTTCTGAATTATTCATATATATGTGTTTTATGTGTTAAGTTACCCGTCTTTGCCAGAGGGCAAAGCACTTGGAAATACAGTTTTCTTTGTTAACTTGAAGGGGTAACTTAACTATTTTACTATATAATTTCTATGAATAGGCTTCATTCTCGGAAGTATTATTATTATTATCATTACTATAATTATTAACAATCGGTAATTTTTGTATTTTGTTAGAAAATTGCAAAAATATGGAAAAACTAGAAAAAAAAAAATTAACGGCTCTCAAAAAAATCTCAAACGGCTCTCGAGAAAGATCCGGCTCTTCTCGTTCATCTGGAAGAGCCGGCTCTATGAACCGACTCGTTCACAAAGTGCCCATCACTAGCTATAACCCACCTCCCAAATCAGATTCGACGGATTCAGGAATCTGTTACAGATCACGGGTTAAGATGGTAAATAGAACACGATTTCGCGGCTAAGCCCCGCCCAGAGCGGCCAAGCCCCACCCAGATTCAGTGATCTGAAACGGATTCACGCAAATAGAAGAGGCCTATTAGTTTGTTTACCGCGTTCCTTGCAGTTACATACTCTTGTCGTGAATCATGTGTCTTCATCCTTCGCCATTTCCTCTCCTTGTATTTCCTTCGTTTAATGGCAATTCTTATTTCATTGTTAAACCATGGAGTGTTATCTTTTTCTACAATTACTTTTTGTACCATTGGACACATCTCATTATACTCCCCTTGTAGTACACTTCTGTATGACTCATACAACATAGGCAAGTATCAAGTGATCTGTTTGTACCAGCTACATGTGGACATGTGCCACTGATAAATGATAAATGTGCCTTGATAAAAATAAAAAGTCAAAAAATATATATATTGATTTTATTACCTTGTAATAAATTAAATGAGTGGTCCAGAAATTGGGAAGGAGGGAAAATACCAGAATGATTAAAAATATCTAAAACACCCCTAAAAAGAAATTAGTTACTACTGCATCCTATCAGATGACGCCACTGTCGACCGTCATCCAAACTTTAATGTCGGGCTGTATATCCTTCTGTATATGATCCTTGGCCGTGACAGACGACACCGCGCTCCACTACCACTGGTTGTCACGTAGAAAGTATCGTACAGCACCATGAATACATAAAATCATGAAAATAAACGAAAGAAAAGGATGCAGAAGATAAACACATATAAGTGAAAACAAGTTTAAATCCCCAGTGCGTAAGGTGGTAGACCTTTAAAATTTAAAGACCACTATGACACTCTAGCAGCTGGCAATGCTGCGCACCATGTCCGGAGATGCCACATAAGGCGTTTACATGTAATGTCAAGACCTCTTGCCAAGATGCAATGACTAGGCAAATTCTGACCAAAATATCGCAAACACTTTCAATATACGAATATCTGCGTTTGCCAATGTTTTGCATCCTCTCCTGTAACGAATCACAGCTCACCAACTTCAGAACTTCATCTGTGTAGACACTGAGCGAGATAATATTTCGATTAAATAAGACGAAAGTAAGACGTTCAAGACCATAACAGTTGTAGAAATAAATAAGATTTATAATATATATATTGTTTTTTATAGAAAAGCTAACCAAAAACAAGCATAAAGCTTGAAATATATTAGGGAAGTGTTGAAAATTGCGAACGTTGGGCCCTCTACGTGGGTGGAGCGAAGCGGATGTGTGTGTTTTCATGAGAAAGAATCTGGGTATATATTTCAAATAAATCAGAAGAAAGTAAGATGTTTGAGACCATTATAGTTGATCGTCTACATAAGATTTATATTATATATATTGTTTTTAATATAGAAGAACGCCAAAGACAAGCAAAAAGCTTGTAATATATTAGAGAAATGTAGAAAATAACAAGATGTGACATTCAAACCTGTGTGGGTGTTGATGTTTCAATGCATTTTGTGGTTGTAGCTTCGACTTACAATTGTTCCCTTTTTCCTAATAATAAGTAAAAAGCATATCATATTGTTTACAATTATTTTCATCAAATTAAAGTAAGAAATAAGATTTTTGTATATTGCACAAAAATATGTAAGTCAAAGAAAATTTAGACACTGAAGACAGATCCAGTTTCGAACACAAAAATTTCACTTGGAGCGAGCGCAGATACGAAGGCCGGGCCCCGCGTCATGTGAAGACATCCAGTGCTCACACAGACACACACACTCTCATACACACACACACACACACTCTCATACACACACACTCTCATACACACACACACACACACACACACTCTCATACACACACACTCTCACACACACACACTCATACACACACACTCTCATACACACACACACACACACACTCATACACCCACACTCATACACACACTCTCATACACACACACACACACACACACACACACACACACACACACACACACACACACACACACACACACACACTCATACACCCACGCCCACACTCATACACACACTCACACACACACACACACACACACACACACACACACACACACACACACACACACACACACACACACACACACACACATCTTGCTGCTACTGGTAAGGTGATCTGTATACGACGATATTTGGACATGTTGTGGGCTTAGGACGAGTGTGGAGGGTGCTGTAGTTTCAATACAGAATCAGCAGGATATACATTACGAATAAATAAGATGAAAGTAAGATGTTTGAGATCATGACAGTTGTTGAAATACATAATATTTACATTATTACTGTTGTTTTTAATATAACAGAAATCCACAAACAAGCATAATGATTGTAATATATAAGGGAATTTGTATCACGTAGCGAGATGTTGGCCTCTACCTTAGGATGGAAGCGGTGCGAAATATACGGAGAAACCATGACATCTATTTCGAATAAATCTGAAGAAATTAAGATGTTTGAGATCATTTCAGTGCTTATAATTTAAAATATGTATATAATATATGTCGTTTTTAATATAAAAGAAAACTAAAAACAAGCATTAAGATTGAAATATATTAGGACAATTGTGGCAACACCAACCAAGACATTTCTCCTTAAAATCGTGTTCGTGAAAACAAACGAAGTTTGGCGACACATGTAAACGCTTATAATAAGTTGATATTTACTTTGTTTACTTTGTAGAATTTCGCCTCTCAGGGTGCAGCTAAGGTGAACCTCCGTTGAGAGTTTCAAATTTTTTTTTTCTTTTCGACCGAAAAAAATGGCTTCCACCTTAAACACAGGCTTAGTATTTTCCGGGGTCCAGTTTT
Source organism: Cancer borealis (assembly GCA_036785275.1). Lineage (NCBI taxonomy): Eukaryota > Metazoa > Arthropoda > Malacostraca > Decapoda > Cancridae > Cancer > Cancer borealis. The sequence goes on from JAXIVD010001142.1 coordinate 26,122, forward strand.
ACAAGAGTTTGATAATACAGTTTCTTCTTCCTGACTCTATTTCTTTTGTGTGACTGAGGTGATTGGATTGTGTTGTTTTTTGTACTATTCTTCTCGTCCTATTTTTTTATTTTTTTCCCTTTTCTGTCTCTAAATACCTACGTTACTATTCCTGCTCATTTTACCACCCTGGAAATCGCTATGTTGTTTTCCTGAGTTCATCATGTTCATCTCTAAAGCAATTCTGATGAAATCACATTAGCCAGCTGTCAAGAGGTTGTTCTCGACTATGTACCCAATCAACTAGCTGGAGATTTCATCTGCTATAATGGCCAGGGTTGATCCCTCATCAGGTGAAGAATCAGGTAAAGAATTCCAGTGGGTGCCTTCACACTCAGGTGTTCCAGGTAACGTGGTCGCTGACACCGCCGCCAAGATAGCCTTGTCGGAGGTAAACATAAACATAACACCTCTTCCCCTTCCTCTTTCCAAGGCAAAACGTCTCATCTCTCGGGTTTGTCGCTCTTCCTGGGACAACACGGTCTATAATACCCTCCACATCACATTCATGGGCCAGTACGCAGTACGCAGAGACTCTTCTCCACGGTCGTAGTTCCGTGGATGCGGAAACAATCCCGCGTTCTAGATGTCGCCCTCACCCGCCTCCGCCTCGGTCACAGACAACACCACCAAAACAAGGATCATAGGTCACAGAACACTCACGGCTCACCTGGCTCATCTGCAGTCCTGCACCGCCTGTCTTATGATCCACACTGGCCTTGTTGCAGGAATATCCAGGAGGGTATTATTTTACATCTTCACCAGAACGCTCGAGAGAATTCAGGGTTATATTTTTGCATTACCTGATGCATTTTAAGAAGTTTTTCTTAATTACATTACCGTCGCAACTTCCTAGTGAGATATTCAATGTTTTCTGTGACATAGGTGATAAGGTATGTAATGTACAACACGTTTGTGGTGGTTTTATTTGGGGGACGGCTTTAGTTTGGCCACAGAGGCTCTTTAAAAATCTGGTAGGTGGCTCAAATTCTAAGTCCACACATGTCAAGTCATGGTTAGGTTAAGGTTGTTAGGTTAGGTTATGTTTATGTTATAGTTAGGTTAGGTTCGGTTCAGTTAGATCCGGTTATATAAGATTTGTATATTTTATTACCCAAAAGTTAGGGTTCTCAACCTTAGATTTTCTCTGGATTTGGGTAATAAAATGTAAAAATCTTATATAGCCGAATCTAACCTAACTTAGCCTAACCATAACATAAACGTAACCTAATCTAACAACCTTAAGCTAACCATAACTTAACATCTGTGTGGACTTATATTTTGAGGCACCTACCAAATTTTTAAAGAGCCTCTGTGGCCAAACTAAGGTCGTCTCCTAAATAAAACCACCACTAACGTGTTGTACATTAAGTACCTCATCACCTATGTCAATACATAGTTCCCACGGCCGAAGGATTACCCATGATGCTTAGCGCGGTCCGCCATATTGAGAGGCAAAACTTCATTGTCGATATCGCACGAGCTCTACAATAGTATAGATAAACACCACCACCATGTCGTCAAAACCACCGAAAAAGAAGTATATAGATGGTTTGGATAAGCAAACATACGATAGGTACCGTATTTTACGGCTTACAAGACGCACTTTTTTTTCCTAAAAAATACCATATAAAATATGTGTGCGTCTTCCAAGACGAAAGTTGTATTGGCTCGCCCGATAGGGAGTTAGGGACGTGGATTTGTATGATGTCATTACATTATGAGGTTAAATTAAGTAACTATTCAATTCAGCCTTTTATATGATATAACCTCAGTACTTACTTGTTACAAATATTTCCAATACCATAAACCTTCCTGGACCCAAGCCACAAGCCCCATCCAGCAGTGATGAGTTCTTGGGGTTTGACAATGAATGAAATTTCTTTGACTTTAATATTTTTAAATTTTTTAAATTCACTATTATGAAAATAAAACCACCCTTGGACAATGAAAGATGTATAGTATATTTACTAACCACCAACTAGTATCGCCATACGGACAAGATCGCACCAGTGATGAATGTAAACAAACTCTTATGTCGGGGACTGATGTGGTACCACAGCCTACGCGGCCCCAACAAATCCCCAACCAACGGTAGTTGTAATTACCTAGTTCTACATTTGTGGTGAGTGTTGAAACAATAGATAGTTTAAGAAAAGGTTACATAAATTCATGGATATGGTGAAGCTGTTTTTGTGTGAGAATGACAATTTTTTTTTTTTTTCTCAAAATTTCTCTCCAACATTAGGGTGCGTCTTCCAAGATGCAGTGTCTTGTAAGCCGTAAAATACGTTATGTCTAGAAGACAGAATGTATTGGCGTTGACCCCTACGAAGTGCCGAAAAAGAAGTTTAGTAGTGACCATAAATGCCTTCCGGCCATAACATACATATACATTTTAAACTATCTGATGAATTCGACGAGTGCCTAAACATTTGAAGAATTGAGGGCTTATAAGGTACCCACAGGGACATTAGTTAGGTTAGTCTTACTTAGGTTTGCTTAGGTTAGATTAGTTTTAATTTGGTTTGCTTAGGTTTACTGAAAGAAATTTTTTTCTTATTGATTTTGATGGTTTTGAATTAATCTGACTTTCTTGTGGAAATTTTTACCTTGAAAAAAATTGCCTGGCATAACAAACAAACATCAGATTAATTCGAAACACATCAAAATCTATCAGAAAAAAAATTGCTCTGTCAAAAAAACAGACTGGGTCGTCTTACGAATCTTTACCTGAACCTAACATAACATAACCAAAATTAACCAAAACCCTAACCTACATTGACAAATATCAGAACCTTGTTAAAACGAAACTAAACTTTACTTTTCGAAGAGATCTCACAGAAAATATTGAATATCTCACAAACTAAGAATTTGCGACGGAATTTGGATTAAGAAAACCTTATCAAAATGCAACAGGTAATGCAAAAGTACCGCCCTGAATTCTCTAGAGCATTCTGATGAAGATGTGAATTAATACCGGTTATGGTTAGATTAGGTTTGGTTAGGTACGGTTTGGCTCGGTTAGGTTCGGTTATATAAGCTTTTTATATTTCATTACCCAAAAGTTAGGCATTTTACTTTAGCTTTTTTTCCTGATTGCCATATTATAGCCTGAATCTAGGTAAATTTCTCGAAGTCAATTGCTCGACAGTAAATTGCTCAAGAAATAATTTCTCAAACTATCAATTGCTCGACAGTAAATTGCTTAAGAAAATAACCTAACCTAACCTAAATAAAAATTTATCCATTCTTGATTTTAACTTTTCAATTAACAATAATAGTTATTTTTTTATGAGTTTTATGTTTTCATATTGTTTTCTAAGTGGCAATAGAAAGATTACGTTACCCAGAAGGTGATCCCAGCATTATACATCCTTCTTGGCAACTCACCCAGTCTTTTCAGGCGTCCAAACCATCTGAGTATTCATATTAAATTATTGTTGTAATTTACTTAAAAAATAATGTCCTTTTAGGTAAACATGATAGAAAACCAAGAAAATTTATTGACTTGTAAAATACAATAGATTAGATCTTAGATTATAAACAAACATTCAAGACATAAATCCATATACATCAATGAATACAAGTATGTAGAAAACTATGTACGTACATGTTTGGGAGACTGCTTTGTGTAAAAATTGAAAATGAAAGTAGTTGAGGAATAATATGGAGATAACATTAGTGTCTTCTCCCGAGGTTATTACTTACATGTCAGATATGATTAAGGTGTTTCCCTATCAAGTCTGTTATTTAATATCGCCTCTGTATATAGACAGTTAGGTACAGTAGGTGTTGTGTTATCAATAGTCGGGTTTTAGGACGTTTCTTGACCATCTGTTGTAAGACAATGTTGTTTGTTTGCCTTTCAAAATGGCGGCTGATCTCCTGAACCCCGGATGTGTGACGTCACGTAGGAACTATGTATATTTTGGTGCTCCGTGAGGAGATGCTATTAGTAAGATTTACCCAAGGCTCTTTTATTAGTCAATGTAAATTAAGGTTTGGTTAGGTTAGGTTAGGTTGCATTAATATTGAAGCTATCAAATGTTCTCTATGACCAAAAATAGGGAATTGGACGAGATGCAGTCGCGAGACGTAGACGTAAACAAACGCCATTATGGTGAAGATGTAAAATTTTACCTCCAGGAGACTTTTGAACATTTCTTACTACAGTGTCCGCGTTACTACTCACCGTGTTGTACTCCGCTCTCAACTCATTGGTCTGAACGTCACCACCTTTGACCTGCTCATCCTCCTAGCACAGTAGGCATCCAACCATCATGACAAGCAACTGTTATCCGTCTCGCCAGCGCCTTCTTGAAGAAAACGGATCAGGTAACACGCCTGTGACAGCCTCGCAGGACTTTACCAGGTCTCATGATCAATTGAATCATCGCAATGCTAAGGAAAACCAAGAACTTACTTAGTTTACTAATTGCAGGTATATTCCACACACATCTGATACCTGCACTTTCGGAACACTAGAGGCTGCGGCACCACAACTTGCATCACCATATCGAATTCCCAAGGAGACAACTCACATGTGGCCTCATAATTCATCAACATTATTCTATAAAGGGAGCTCTGAGCAGTCTTGGTAAGTACTATAATTGACAGCTATATGGTGAATTGAGAGGGTGGGGACATTTTAGTCCAATATGCAGATTGGTTAATCTACATAATTACTGCTCGGACGCTATCGATATAAGCATGTCCTACATACTATACATAATGCACTCAACACATCTGTGAAGGTTTCAGATGGTGGTCGTTATTTTAAACAAATATAAGCCATAATATGGCAATCCAGGGGAAAAAATCTAAGGTGAAATGCCTAACTTTTGGGTAGTAACCTAACTGAAGCAAACCAAACCATACCTAACCAAATCTAACATAACCTAATCTAACCATAACGTAACATATCATAACCATAACCTAACAAAATCAACCTAACATAACTTGAAAAATGCTTTACGAGGTACATAAATAATGATGAGCACCGCCTGAAACCTTCACAGATGTGTTGAGTACACTGTATAGTATGCACCATTTCATGTTCATATCGATAGTGTCTGAGCAGTAGTTATGCAGAAATACCTGCAGATTTACCTAGAAGATATCTAATGTTCTTTTTGCGTAAATTGATTTCGTCTCCCCCCACCCAAAAACCCTGCATTCCCATAGCTTCCCAGTCTTTTTGGGGGTGATGTAAATTAATACCCTTATTATTGAAATTTAGTTATTTTTATTTTTCTAGTTCATTTGAGAGAAGTGTTTATATCTAAGACTGTCGTGCACATAAGCTCTCATCAGCTATTCACACGACTGTCGTGTACTTAGGTACTTTGGTAAATATTCATAAGACGACTGATTTGATATCTCCTGACATTTATAATGCACTGCAAATTCAACCTCAGAAACTTGTTCAGATCACCACAAACAGTTATGCCGATGAATTGCAGAAAAAATATAAAAAAATAATTTCAGGTTATGTTAGGTTCAGTTACATTTAGTTAGGTTTAGTCAGGTTTGGTTGGGTTAATTTTGGTTAGGCTTATTTAACTGCAGCTCTGGGGAGGTTATGCTAATAAAGCTCTCTCTCTCTCTCTCTTTTTTTTTTTTTTTTTTTTTTTTTTTGGGGGGGGGGTGGGTGGGTGGGGGGGGGGTTACATCTTCACCAGAATGGCGTGTGGCTACGAAAGAAAATGGCATCTGCACCTCGCACAACCCCCTACTTTTAGTCATAGAAAACATTTGATAGCTTCTAAATTAACATAACCTAAATTAACCATACCTTAACTTATATTGACAAATAACAGAACCCTGTTCAAACCAAACTAAATTTACCTATCGAAGAGAAGAAAAAAATAATATTCATATTTTTTTCTGTAATTCAGCGGCATAACTGTTTGAGGTTATTTGAACAAGTATCTGAGGTTGAATTTGCAGTATATTATAAAAGTAAGGAGACACTGAATGGGTCGTCTTACGAATATTTACCAAAAAATTATCACCCTAAACTACCTACCACCACTGCCACTCATCAGAGAGTTGACAGCCTATGAAAATGACGGTGGCTTCAGGCGTGGTCACACTAGCTTCTGATATCTCTTGGTCTAGCGATATGGCTGTATTGGCCAGCCATTTGCGCTGCATTGGGCTACTGATTCTTGCTGCACTGAAGGCGTGGTCACACTAGCTTCTGATATTGTTTGGTCTGGGGACATGGCTGGATTGGCCAGCCATTTACGTTGCATTGACTACTGATTCTTGTTGCACCGAGCTAGCGGTCAGAACGGTCTTCACTGGCATGTTTTGCTATGTTGTTGTTGTTTGATGTTTGCTGGCACGATGGCCAACTGGGCTATTCAGAGCCCTCTGGAGTTAGCTTAAAATGTTTTGCTAGTGCCAGCGGTAGACGAATGTAGGTACTAAGAAACTATCGTTTATTCAGTATATATGCAACGAAAAAAAAATATTGCACTTCTTTTTTCAATGACGTTTTATGAGTATGAGTAAAATAGGATAGACGACAATACAAGAAAACACCCAAATATAAATTTTAATTTGATGCAAATATAGCATTTACTTCTCGCATGACATAGAATAGATGGAAAGCATTTACTTCTCGCATGACATAGAATAGATGGAACGGCGAAAGAGGTCACAAGAAGAAGAAGAAGACCAAAACAAACCTTTCTACAAAGGCCAAAAACATGAATAGTTCAATTCATTGGTCCCAAGACGCTATTATAAGTCTCATGGGAAAAGTTCATGAGCAGAAGAAGAAGAAGAGAAGTGCTTCCTCCATAACAGCTTGTGTTGTTATGATCGGTGCACAGTAATAATGGCACAGGTAAAAATGGCACAAGTGAGAAAATAGGAAAAAATGGCACAAAACAAAAACACCGGAAAAAAAATGAAATGCACACGTTATCTATTTAGTAAATTCTTTAAAGAATATATAAATATCGAGCCAGTAACTCTAATCAGAGGAAAGTTGACTCCTGTTTCAGTTGTCATTGTTTTTGTTACCAGTAATTCAATTGCGAGAATTCTGGTTCAATTATTAATGGTTCAGGTGTCTGGAAACTGAACACTAATACCAAACCAGTAACTCTCAAATCAGACGCCGGTTGACTTCTGGTTCAGTTGTCATTGGTTTTGTTGTCAGTGGTTCAATTGCGGGAATTCTGGTTCAATTATTGAACAGAGCACACAACTAGAAGGCATCGCGCTGAATCCTGGATTATAAATAAGTTCAGTTGTCTTGGAGCCGTCAAGCACACCATTGATATCAGTGGTTCTATCACAACCCCATCATGGAAGTTATAGCGAGTAATAAAGGAAAAGAAAAGATTTGCTTCCAAGGATACATGTATACAAAACAGATTGCAAGATCAACTACTATCAGATGGAGATATGTTAAGAGAACATCTTTTTATAAAGGTAAGTACCATGACCACCAGCCCTAATATGACTGATCCTGTACCAGCTAATAATCATAACCACAATTATGCAACTATTGCATCCACGAAAGCATCAATTCAGCTATGTTTTTCCCATGTGCCATTTTTTCTTATTTATCCACTTGTACCATTTTTACCTGAGCCATTATTACTGTGGCATTTTTACCTGTGCCATTTCTACCTGTGCCATTATTACCTAAATTCGTTATGATCAGCTGATTCCGCAAGGCGAGTGGTTCTACTTGTGAGTGTGACCGTAGCTTGAGCTAGTGGTCAGGTCAGAACAGTCTTCAATGGCATGTTGTGCTAGCAATAGCAGTAGACGAATGTAGGTACTAAGAAACTATCATTTATTCAGTATATATGCAATGAAAAAAAATATTGCACTTCTTTTTTCAATGACGTTTTTTGAGTATGAGAAAAATAGGATAGACGGCAATACAAGAAAATATCCAAATATAATTTTTTATTTGATGCAAATATAGCATTTACTTCTCGCATGACATGGTAACAGGCGTCTATGTATCGTTGGCTGCTATGTACCACCGGCTGCTATGTACCATCCATGGCTGCTATGTACCACTGGCTGATATGTACCATCCATGGCTGCTATGGACTTTCTCAGTATTTCAGTGGACCTGCTTATTATATATTTTGAAACTCCAGTAGATTTGCTCAGTTATCATTCTGGTACTACCATGGCATCAGCAGTTTTCCCTTGCTCAGGGTGCGGATTGGAAGTTCGCCCTCGACAGAAAGCACTTATCTGTGACGAATGTAACAAGTGGCGCCACCACTTATGTGGTACAGAATTATCACAATCTGAGTACCGGTATATTAACAGACGATTGAAAGCCGGTGAAGTTTTCATATGGTGTTGCCCAGACTGTCCTGATTGGATGGAAGTTACAGGTACGATTTCCTTTCTGTTTGTTAGGGGCCTGAAATGAGAGAGAGAGAGAGAGAGAGAGAGAGAGAGAGAGAGAGAGAGAGACTGTGAACTGGGCTTGTATGTATGATCAGATGTGTATATTAGGAAATTTTAATTTTAGAAACATTGATTGGGACCCACATGTAGGCGACAACAAAGCAGAGGATTTTTTTTTAATAGTGCAGGATAATTTTCTAATATACGTATGGTGAAGCGAGGGGAGGTGGGTGACCACTCACAAACTGAACACAACTTTTCTCTCTTTCTTCCCAGTTGAAGAGCAGCCTGCAACAATCAACAACAACACACCCAATGGCTTCAATATTACACTTCCTATTGATGACATTACGCCAGCTGCGGAAACATCATTAGATGATGAAGCATTACCAACAATGATCGTGAAATTAGTAAAACTGAAGAAAATGTATAGATACCAAAGAAAGCATGCCATCCAAAAACAAGTCAACCTCGATGACCTATGGATAAAATATGAGAAAAAATCTATAACAACATCAGAATTTCTAAACATGTGCGCTAAACTGATGGATCATACTGAGGACTGAGCCTGTATCAAGTCAATGTATGTTGAAATTCATTGATTTTATTTGATGACAAATGTAGTTATTGTATGCAGTTTTAATATTTTTATGCTTTCGTGTGATCTTTTAATGTAGTTTTATTACTTTTATTGTATGTAGTTTTAATCTTTTTATTATTTTGTCTGAGCTTTTAGTTGTTTTATTGCTTATGTTTTACATTTTTAAGTTTCTTTTTCTTGTAAGTAAGGTACATACAAGCCAAAGCTGGTACATACAAGCCAAAGCAGGGGTACATAGGAGCCGGTACATAACAGCCCTAGAATGGTACATATAAGCTAAAGTAGTGGTACATAGCAGCCAACGGTACATAGAAGCCAGAATTCCATGACATAGATGGAACGCCACCAAAACAAACCTTTCTACAAAGGCTGAAAACATGAATAGTTCAACTCATTGGTCCCATGATGCTATTATAAGTCTCATGGAAAAAGTTCATGAGCATGAAGTTCTTTGGAACATAAAACATCCCCACTATCCCAAGAAGACGCTGAAGAGGAGGCTGTTTGAGGACATAAGGAACCAGCTCATTCAGAGTCATCCAGGAATGACTTCTCTGACTACAGGTAATTTGTGTTTTTTGTTGTTATCAAATTACTTGGCAATCGTCTAGAGTCCTTTCCTGGCCTTATTACTGATCTATTCTCTTCCATTCTTTTACCTATACATTTAGATACACCTAAAACGTAAATATAAAGTGTGGAAGAAGTGCCCATTTCTCTCTAATCCAACAAACTTCGGTAAATTTACAGATTGTTTCCCGTATCACGGCTTTAATTTTTACACCTCTCATAGGCTAGAGCTAGTCATTCTAAACATTTTGAACTAATATGTGTGGCAGATGAAGAACTAACGTATGTGGCAGATAGAGTTTAGCTCCCAAAAGTGTAAGGTTATGCATTTAGGCAAAGACAACAGAAATTTTAGCTATGAGATGGAAGGATGTTTGTTAGAGGGGAAGAAAAAGATTTAGGTGTAGTAGTAAATAGGACTATGAAACAAGGAATAGGACCCTAGGTTTTATAAATATAAACGTGAGTTATGAAAGTAAGGAGGTGGTATGTTGTTTATATAATGCATATGTTAGGCCTCATCTAGAATATTGTATACAAGCTTGGTCATCACATTATAGGCAAGATGTTAATTTGTTAGAAGCAGTTCAGAGGAAAGCAACTAGGATGATACCAGCATTGAGGCACCTGGATTTTAGGGATAGGTTAAAAGAGTTAAATATGTTTTCATTTGAGATGAGATGTCTATAAAGGGGAAGACATTATAGAGTTCTTTAAATGTTTTCAGATGGTGAACACTTAGATAAGGGGGAGACATAATAGTTATTTTAAATGTTTTCAGACAGTGAACACTTAGATGTATGTACTTTATCTATTCTAGAGGAGGAAAACAGGACCAGTGGTCATGGCAGGAAGATTAGGAAAGAAGGCTGTAGGTTAGATTTACAAAAATATTTCTTTGGTCCAGCTAGGGATTTTGAGCCCCATGAAAATAATCTTTACAGGGCTACCAACATCGTCAAAATTTTTTGATGCTCTTTTACATAAAACTAAGCATTTTGATGGTATTTCTTACTACTATTCTCAGATTTGTGAAAAAAGAACAACATCCCAGACCTGGCGTACTGTTCCTGTTCTGAGCCCCTCTCATCAACTGGAGAATTGGCCCCCCCAACTTTGCCAAACTTAAGAATTGCCCCACCAGAGCGGTCTGGGGAACAATTGTTCAATTGATGTGATGATTGTAATAATGTTTTTTATATGTTCGGTATTTCTTTATTTCAGATGAGGTGCTTGGGAAGTTTGCATATCTTCGTGGCAACTTCCAAAGGGTATTGCGGAAAATTCGCAACACTCCCAACGGCTTGGGTGGCAAGCTGGAACCGAAGTGGGAACACTTCAAAGCTTGCTCATTCCTGCTTCCTGTATATGACAACACCTCGTTTGAGTCAAACTTGGAATTGCAACCACAAGAGGAAGTAGTGTATGAGAGTTCGCTGGAGGACTTGGTCCAGGCAGAGTTCTCCCCATTGCTCTCACCCAAGTTCACTGGCATATGTCCTACACCACCCGTTGAAATATCCACATCACCTGCAGATACACCCTGTACTTCTGAGAGTCAGACTCCATCACCCCAGCCTGTTGTGGACACATTGACAGGTTCTTCCACACCAACTACTTCTGTGGTACCCCACGGTAAAAAGAGAAAATTGGAAGACAGTTGTGATACCTCAGGAAAAATACTGCAAGTTTTGGATACAGTGAGCAATGCTATGAATGCATTTGTTCAGAGAAAAAGAGAAGAAGAGAATGAACCCGTAAAATATGATTGGGTACTTTCAAGTGTGCGGTCATTTTTGAACTCATTTCCTATCCCTGATCGTCTGAAAGTTGAATTTGGCTCCAAGGTGATGTTACTGATGCATGAATACATTCAACACTACAATGAAAATGAAAAAATACAAGGTGAATAAACAGTCTACCAGAATGTTAATTAGGTTCCCTTCAGTAATGAGTTCATTAGGTATAAATAAACAACCATAAACACTCCTCTATGTATTCAAGCCTATTTATATTGCCATAGACATCAATCAACATTTTTTGTTCAGAAGAAAAGGACAAAATACTGACATTAGAAATAATAAATCTATATATTTATTTACTTCAACAACTACTATTACATTTCAGACATTATTAATTTTTCTACAACTTGGAATTTCCCATCAAACTACCCATCATCAATCTACCAGGGTGGCACTCGCAACACACGAAGTAAGCACAGACAAGGCACAACATCCATGCAGGAGGCTGGGTTTGTCATATAATAACCAGTCACTGCCCATTTCCCTCATTAACAAACAACCATTGTACCTTCTTGCACGTTCATTACTCTTCCGATCAACACTCTCCCAATCAATCCAACCAACTTATATTCACATAAGTACTTAGTGTAACAGGGCATTTCTCTCCTGACCTGGTATCTTACCAATCGATACAAAGTAATTTTTCAGTGTTTCTCGTACTACCTGTGCATCATTTGAGTGTCCCCTGGCTACTTCCTGAAGATCTTGAAATATACCCACTGGCACTTCAACGTCTTCGTCCCAGTCGATGAACTGTAGGTCTGATCCTCTGCAGTTATCTCTTAAATAGTTGTGCAGCACAACAGATGCAAATATAAGCTTATGTACATATTCGGGCTTTGATATAATGGCTGATCTGAATACTCTAAATTTGACTGCAAGTATACCAAATGCATTTTATGAAACTCGTCTTGCTCGTGAGTCTATAATTGAATATTTGTTGATCAGCAGTCAGATTTTTACCTGGGAAGGGCTTCATCAAGTAAGTCTTAAGAGGGAAGGCATCGTCACCGACTATGACATATGGAGACTTCACTGTAGAAAAAGGTAGCGTTGAAGGTTGTGGGATATCAAGCCTATCTCCTAAATATGCACGAAGATTGCATTGATCCCATACATTAGCATCACTCGTCCTGCCTTGTGCTCCAACATCAACATACAGGAATTTGTAATCAGCATCAACAAGTGCTAACATTATGACGCTATGGTTACTTTTATAGTCATAATATTCCGACCCAGTATTTGGTGGTTTTGTTATTAGAAAACGCTTCCCATCCATAGCTCCTATGCATATGGGAAAGTGCCATGAGCAGTTGAATTTACTTGCCACATGCTGCCATTCTTCAGAAATTCTTGGTGTCTTCAAGTAGGAGTCTTTGAGGGCTCTGTAGATGGCTGAGCAAACTTCTGGAATAATTCTTGAAATAAGGTGGTGACTCGTCCTATACTGGAACGCCAAGGATCGACGTGTTTCACCTGAAAATCAAAATTTAAAGTTAAATTTTCCCTAACAAATTTAGTGTCATTATTAAACCTACCTAAACCTAACCTAACTCTGACAAACCTGAAGTTATTGACTAACCTAACCTAACAATCATAGGTATTTTTTGGCCTGACCAGCCCATCTAAAAATAACCTGGTTAGGTTAAGGTTGCTAGGTTAGGTAACGGTTATGTTATGGTTAGGTTAAGTTAGGTTCGGTTATATAAGATTTTTACATTTCATTATCCAAATCCAGAAAACATCTAAGGTTGAGAATCCTAACCTTTGGGTGATAAAATGTAAAAATTTTATATAACCAAACCTAACTGAACCGAACCTATCCTAACTTAACCTAACCATAACATAACCTTAGATTTTTTTTTTCTGGATCTGGGTAATAAAATGTAAAAATCTTATATACCCGAGCCGAACTGAACCTAACCTAACCAAGTCCAAGTCCATAACCTAACAACTTCAAAGACATTTTGCGAGATAAATAATGGTTTCCCCCGCCTGAAACCTTCACAGATGTGTTGAGTACACTATGTATAGTATGTAGGTGAAGGAGAGAAAACAGAAGGGTGGAGCAGTGATTATAAAGATTTACCGTGTCTTATTGATGATATAATTTATTTTGTGTATAATACTTGTTTTCAGTTAATCAACACACTTATCATTAGGGTAGACTACAAGTATTATACACATAAAATCAATTACATCATCAATAAGATACAATATGTTTTTAACCCAGCCGACATCTAAAAGTGGTACTACTTATATATAGCCTAAACTAAATAAACCTAACCATAGTCTATGACCAAACTTATCTAAGAATAATCTAAAATTACCTATAACAAAGCCTGACCTTAATTCGACATATATACCTAACTTATGCAACATCGTGACTACATCTATTGGTATACGTATCCTGATCCAAGTCAATACGACTATTTCGTATGTAAAAAAAAGCATTTTTTAAAATGTGGGTCTCATTATCTGTAGCTAATATATATCGAAGTGTGACTGATAAACGTTGGGCTGGAGATATAGCGTTCAGCGAGGTGGGGGGGTGAAGAATTTGCCCACCGAACGATATTGGACACATAGCGACGTCGCTATGTGTTTTCTTTTTTTTAGTGTTGAGATAATCAGCTGATTGAGCCAACATGGCGGCGCACCCTCTTCATGGGCACCTTTATCGCCGTAGAAAAAACTTGCTGATTAACATATAATAGAGTCTGGAGCAATTATAGCCGCAGTAAACACAGTATTTAGGTGGCAAGAAGATGTGAGGATATAAAAGAAGCCGTAAACTCTTGTGAGAGTACTGATATAGCGTAGGTGATTGTGTGGCTGGTAAATGTTTAGCTCTCCCAATGCACTTGGATGTAAATAACACACTTTTCGTATAAAAAATGATCCATTTCGAACGATTTTGACATTGATTTTCGTCGCAAATGCATATCTAATAAGACATCCTCATCAACCCCCAACAATTCTGGGGACCTGTGGGAATGCGGGTTTTTTGGGAGAAGACAAAATACAATGATTGTCAGTAAATAGTTTGTTATTTCTGCATAACTACTGCTTCGACGATATCGATATAAATATGAAGTCGTACATAATATACATCTAGTGTACTCAACACGTCTGTAAAGGTTTCAGGCGGTTATGTTATGTTAGGTTATGGGGTATAATTTTACATCTTCACCATTATGGAGTCTGTATACGAAATAAAATGTCTGCAATTCGTCCAACTCCCTACTCTTGCTCATAGAGAACATTTGATAGCTTCTAAATTAACCTAGGTAAAGTCTTTTGAAGACGAACCAGTCCTGATAGATTTTTATGTGTTTTGAATAAATGTGATGTTTGTTATGCAATGCATTTTTTCCCAAAGGTAAAAATTGCCACAAAAAAGTGAAATTAATTCAAACCATCAAAGTCAATAAGAAAAAAAATATTTTCAGTAACCTTAAGCAAACCTAATTAACCAACCTAACCTAAGCAAACATAATCAAACCTAACCTAACCTATCTGAGCAAGTATCTGAGGTTGAATTTGCAGTGCATTATAAAGATAACGAAATATCGAGTGGGTCATCTTACGAATCTTTACCTGATTTGGTTAAAGAAGGTTAGATTTAGTTAGGTTAGTCTTACTTAGATTTGCTTGGGTTAGATTAGTTTTAATTAAGTTTGCTTAGGTTTACTGAAATTTTTTTTTCTCCTATTGATTTTGATGGTTTCGAATTAATCTGACTTTTTTGTGGCAATTTTTACCTTGAGGAAAAAAAATTGCTTGGCATAACAAACATCAGATTAATTAAAAACACATCAAAATCTATCAGAAAAAATTGCTGTCAAAAAAAGACTGGGTCGTCTTACGAATCTTTCCCTAAACCTAACCTAACATAACAAATTAACCAAAATCCTAACCTACATTGACAAACATCAGAACCTTGTTAAAACGAAACTAAACTTTACTTTTCGAAGAGATCTCTCTGAAAACATTGAATATCTCACAAACTAAGAATTTACGACAGAATTTGGATTAAGAAAACATAAAAATGCAACAGGTATTGCAAAAGTACAGCTCTGAATTTTCAGAGCATTCTGATGATGTAAATTAATACTGGTTAGGTTACATTAGGTTGTGGTTAGATTAGGTTTGGCTAGGTACAGTTTGGCTCGGTTATATAAGCTTTTTATATTTCATTACCCAAAAGTTAGGCATTTTACTTTAGATTATTTTCCTTATTACTTTTCAAAGAGATGTCACAGAAAATAATGAATATCTCACAAACTAAGAATTTGCGACAGAATTTGGAATAAGATCTTATCAAAATGCAACAGGTAATGCAAAAGTACAGCTCTGAATTCTCTAGAGATTCTGATGATATAAATTAATACCGGTTAGGTTACGTTAGGTTATGGTTAGATTAGGTTTGGCTAGGTACGGTTTGGCTCAGTTAGGTTCCGTTATATAAGCTTTCTTTATTTAATTACCCAAAAGTTAGGCATTTTACTTTTGATATTTTTTTCCTGATTGTCATATTATAGCCTGAATCTAGGTAAATTTCTCGAAGTAAATTGCTAGACAGTAAATTGCTCAAGAAATAATTTCTCAAACTATCAATTGCTCGACAGGAAATTGCTTAAGGAAATAACCTAACCTAACCTAAATAAAAATGTATCCGTTCTTGATTCTAACTTTTCAATTAATAAAAAGTTTTTTTTTTTTATGAGCTATGTTTCATATTGTTTTCTAAGCGGCAATAGTAGGATTACGTGACTCAGAAGATGATCCCAGCATTGTACATCCTTCTTGGCAACTCAACCAGTCTTTTCAGGTGTCCAAACCATCTGAATATTCATATTAAATTATTGTTGTAATTTACTTAAAAAGTAATGTCTTTTTAGGTAAACATGATAGAAAACCAAGAAAATTTATTGACTTGTACAATACAATAGATTATTCTTAGATTATAAACAAACATTCAAGACACAAACCCATATACATCAATGAATACAAGTATGTAGAAAACTATGTACATACATGTTTGGGAGACTGCACTGTGTAAAAATTTTAAATGAAAGTAGTTGAGGAATAATATGGAGATAACATTATTGTCTTTTCCCGAGGTTATTACTTACATGTCAGATATAATTAAGGTGTTTCCCTATCAAGTCTGTCATTTTATATCGCCTCTGTCTGTATGTAGACAGTTAGGTACAGTAGGCGTTGTGTTATCAATAGTCAGATTTTAGGGCGTTTCTTGACCATCTGTTGTAAGACCAATTCCTGATTACCGAGATGGCGATATTAAACTGTCTTACTTCATCATATACACGAATGTATTGACTTCACTGTCTTAATTACTTATTCTACAACTTCAAAAGACCTTAGTACATTGTTCCTGGGTGAACCTCAGTCTCTGACAGATCAGAAACTTAGCTTAAACGTCTCCGACGGTGGAAATCTAAGAATCTGTGGCTAAAATGTAAAAAAAAACACAGGGCTCATAGTGTTCCCCAAGGGATCCTTGCAGCCCTAAAACAAGAACAAGAACAAAAAACACTCTGCCAGTCTCAGTCCAAGTCCCCTCGGCACATGCTCTGAGACCATAGTGATGCATATCGATGACATCGATGCCATCGCTACGAAATGCGGCGTTGTGATTGGCTGAGCTCGGCTCATGATCGATGCGGGAGGCGCTACCGAACGCGGGGTTTTTTGCTTCATGATCTGGGGAGTGGGGACCACCAACCGTAGAAGCTCTTGAAAATTCCTCATATGCATTCAGTGGAAATCGAAGAAGCCACGGGTGTCTTCAATGGACAACTCCCTCACATGGGTGGCGTACACACTCCTGTCTTTTCTTGTAACCAAGGTCTTATCCACTTTCCTTTCACTTGCTTTTTCTTATTTGAGTCCTCACCGGCTAAAAAGCAAGTGACAAGAGATACTGTGGACGGGTTCCGGACAAAAGTTCATATAGAAAAACTTCGTATGGCAATAATTCGTAGGATAAAATTTGTTTGCCTTAAGTACGTCAGGATAAAGTACATAGGGCACAAAGTTCGTCATGTAAAGAGTTTGTAATAGAAAAAAATCGTAAGGTTAAATGTTCATTAGAAAAATGTTTGTACGCGTAAAAGTTTGTATGCAAATGTTCGTAAACAAAACGTTCGTACGCAAATGTTCGTCAGGGATAAAGTTCGTCTGACAAAAATACGTAAGTAAAAGTTCGTATGCAAATGTTCGTATGGTATAAAGTACGTATGTAAAATATTCGTTATGACAAAAGTTCGTAGAGGAAAAGTTCATATAGAAACAATCATATGTAATTATTCGTACGCAAATGTTCGTCAGGGATAAAATTCTTCTGGGTAAAGCAGTACGTACGGAAAAGTTCGTAAGCATGTTTGTATGGTAATAAGTCGCTATGGATAGTTGTTATACGAAGATTTTCTATACGAACCTTTGTCCGAAACCCATGAGAAATGGTGGGGTGTCGCTGAGAGCCGACCCTGCTGAGAGTGTGTTAAGGTGGTGGTTGTGATGGTGGTGTAATTGCTGTTGTAGTAGTAGTAGTAGTAGTAGTATATGGAGAGTAGTAGTAATAGTAGTATATGGAGAATTGTAGTAGTAGTAGTAGTAGTATATGGAGAGTAGTAGTAGTAGTACGTAGTAGTAGTAGTAGTAGTTGCTGTTGTATATGGAGGATAGTAGTAGTTTTTTCTTGAAATAATTCCTGGAGGCAATGGCTCATCATGTCTGTGTGCTCAATGTATATTATTTTGCATTAACGGGAAGGCGGCGGCGGCAGAGTGCAAGGTTATGATGCTGGTTGTCGGTGGTGGAGACGAAGCGGGCGGTGGTGGTGGTGGTGATGACTGATGATCGTTGTGAGCAGGGTGGGTTCTCAGCGACACCCCCCCATTTCTCATGGATTTCGGACAAAGATTCGTATAGAAAATCTTCGTATACATAGTTCCTACGGCGCTTTGCGCTGTCCGCCATTTCGAATGGCAAAACATCATTTAGACGTCGATATCGCGCGAGCTCTACAATAGATAAACACTACCACCATGTCAAGACCACCGAAAAAGAAGTATATAGATGGTTTGGATAAGCAAACATATGATAGCTATGTCCAGAAGACAGAATGTATTGGCGTTGACCCCTACAAAGTGCCGAAACAGAAGTTTAGTAGTGACCATAAATGCCTTCCGGCCATAACATACAGACATTTTAAACTATCTGGTGAATTCGACGACTGCCTACACATTTGAAGAATTGAGGGCTTTTAAGGTACCCACAGGGACATTAGTTAGGTTAGTCTTACTTAGGTTTGCTTAGGTTAGATTAGTTTTAATTTGGTTTGCTTAGGTTTACTGAAAGAAATTTTTTTCCTATTGATTTTGATGGTTCTGAATTAATCTAACTTTCTTGTGGAAATTTTTAACTTGAAAAAAATTGCCTGGCATAACAAACAAACATCAGATTAATTCAAAACACATCAAAATCTATCAGAAAAAAAATTGCTTTGTTAAAAAAACAGACTGGGTCGTCTTACGAATCTTTACCTGAACCTAACATAACATAACTAAAATTAACCAAAACCCTAACCTACATTGACAAATATCAGAATCTTGTTAAAACGAAACTAAACTTTACTTTTCGAAGAGATCTCACAGAAAACATTGAATATCTCACAAACTAAGAATTTGCAACGGAATTTGGATTAAGAAAACCTTATCAAAATGCAACAGGTAATGCAAAAGTACCGCCCTGAATTCTCTAGAGCATTCTGATGAAGATGTGAATTAATACCGGTTAGGTTGCGTTAGGTTATGGTTAGATTAGGTTTGGTTAGGTACGGTTAGGCTCGGTTAGGTTCAGTTATATAACCTTTTTATATTTCATTACCCAAAAGTTAGGCATTTTACTTTAGATTATTTTTTCCTGATTGCCATATTATAGCCTGAATCTAGGTAAATTTCTCGAAGTCAATTGTTCGACAGTAAATTGCTCAAGAAATAATTTCTCAAACTATCAATTGCTCGACAGTAAATTGCTTAAGAAAATAACCTAACCTAAATAAATATTTATCCATTCTTGATTTTAACTTTTTAATCAACAATAATAGTTATTTTTTTATGAGCTTTATGTTTTCATATTGTTTTCTAAGTGGTAATAGAAAGATTACGTTACCCAGAAGGTGATCCCAGCATTATACATCCTTCTTGGCAACTCATCCAGTCTTTTCAGGTGTCCAAACCATCTGAATATTCATATTAAATTATTGTTGTAATTTACTTAAAAAATAATGTCCTTATAAGTAAACATGATAGAAAACCAAGAAAATGTATTGACTTGTAAAATACAATAGATTAGATCTTAGATTATAAACAAACATTCAAGACATAAATCCATATACATCAATGAATACAAGTATGTAGAAAACTATGTACGTACATGTTTGGGAGACTGCTCTGTGTAAAAATTGAAAATGAAAGTAGTTGAGGAATAATATGGAGATAACATTTGTGTCTTCTCCCGAGGTTATTACTTACATGTCTGATATAATTAAGGTGTTTTCCTATCAAGTCTGTTATTTAATATCGCCTCTGTATATAGACAGTTAGGTACAATAGGTGTTGTGTTATCAATAGTCGGGTTTTAGGACGTTTCTTGACCATCAGTTGTAAGACAATGTTGTTTGTTTGCCATTCAAGATGGCAGCTGATATCCTGAACCCCAGATGTGTGACGTCACGTAGGAACTATGTATAGCAACTATCCATAGCGATTTATTGCCATACAAACATGCGTACGAACTTTTTCGTGCGTACTTCTTTACCCAGAAGAATTTTATCCCTGACGAACATTTACCTATGAATAATTACATATTGCTGCGAACTGCCCCTCGTTAACTTTGGCTTTCTGGGCAGCTCCGCCATAGCGGGATTCAACGTGTTCAGTGCCGGGGAGATAGTGTCTGTGACACTGGTGACACCAAACACAGTCTTCCCTTTTAATCCCTTTATTCAGCAACACGCTTATTTAAACACAAGGCGGGGCGGTGTTCCACGACACACAGTGTAGGTAGAGAGTAGCAGGTATCCAAGAGTTATGTCATAAGCCCAAGGCGGTGGAAGGCGTTCTGCCCTGAGTGGCGCCACGACCATCGCTCGACACCTCCTCCCAGGCAGGATGGTGGGAGGGGTGTAGGGGCAGTGGTGGCCACCAATCACCACTTCACAGCTGTTTCACCCTTGTTATTCCTGCCGGCCCTAGCTACACCTGCCGGCGCTGGTTAACCCCCCCCCCCCAACCATTAGTTTATTTACAAGAATCATACACCCACAAACGCACGCACACACACATTCGCAACACTACTCCCCCCTTTACTCCGACAGTCGACCCCGACTGTCACATACCCATTCCTACTGCTAAACAGAAAAAAAAAAACACACCAGTATATACAACTGTACAAATGAACGAATAAATCAATCCTCATCCACCGCGCCAACAGTCAGGCCATCCTCTGCCCAACTGCCACGCCCTCGACCATCAGGCAGGCCGTGGTGCCGTTCCATGAGTCCCTCCTTGTTACGCGCCGCCACGCCGTCAGCCAAGCCATCCTCCTCCCGCACAGCCACGTCTGCTGTCCTGAGTGTTCTCCGCCCACACTGCCACACCATCATCCAGCCGCTGGTGACGTCCCTGGAGGCTCTACCATGCTGTCTGCTCCTACCGTCCTCATGGGAGCTGCACTGGACACCCGGTTTCGCCAAAGGGGTGGGGAGAAAAAAGAACTACCTGCTGGCCAGTCACTTCCACTGCGAAGGCGACCTCAGGAAGTAAGGGTGCCATCACCCAGGCCACCCTGTCGACTCCCCTCAGAGGTTACACGCCCTTACACGCGCCCGGAAGCCAGGCCCAGCCGGCACGACTCCGCCACTGGCCCCTAAGTTGCCTACTCGTGCCCATCAACTCCCTGATGACCTCTGGAACAACCCGGCAAGGTTTCCCCTCCACGGTGCCGTCCCTCGACTGCCATGGCTCCAGTGTGATGACCACTTAAGCTGCCTGGGGCCACGGGAGTGTTGACTGCAGCAACACGCTCCCTCCCCACTCATGTGCGTCATCCTTCTGCCCGAAGGTCTTGGGCCACGGGCAACCACCAGCAAAGTCGTCCTCTCTGCCACCACTGCCACAACATAGGGTGAAGGTGCTTAGGCCCAGCCGATCGAGAGAACGCGTCCTTTGCTCCCTCTCTCTACTGTGCACGCACCATCTCCTGTCACCTTTGCTGTGCCTGTGTCGCCTCTCACCTCGGCTCCGCCGGTGTCGCCTCCTCTCACCAGGGCTTCGGCATGGTCGTCCCTTCTCACCTCTGCTGGAATCCACAAGGCGAGAACAAGGTGCTGACAGAGGCAGAGGGTGAGAAGTACAATGACTGAGGACGAGTGTAGAAGCCAGCAGGCATGGTGTCACTTCCCGGGTGACGTCACCACCCACCATCTGCCTGCAAACAAACTTTTCACGCTCGTCAGTCATCACAAACCTAGTCAGGTATGTCTCCCAGGCCACCTTGCCGTCGTACTCTGCCCTGTCCTCTTCTCTACAGGACGCTGCAGGATTAGAGGCAGGAGGTGAGAGTGGAGGAGAGAGAAGTAGTGCTGTGGGAGAGACAAGGCACCGAGGAACCTGCGGTGGCGGTGCAGGTCGACTCGCCTTGGTCCACTGAGTCTGTTGTGCCCCAGAGTCAGGACCTGCCGCCTCCCAACCTCTTTCAACGGCTTGACCCGCCTCCTCCAGCGCGGCCACTTCCTCCCTCACGACACGTCCCCACTCATCCAACGCCGCTACTTCCTCCTTCGCCTCCTGCGCCCCTGCGTGGAAGTCACGCACCTCATACAGTAACTCAGCCTTGATACCGCCACAGAGTTCCTCCGCGAACTGCCGTGCCTGGTTTCTCACGACCCCGAGGCCTCTTTGTATCGCCTCACGAAACTCCCATGCCTGAGCGTCCATTCTCTCTGTCTGAGCCTGAGCCTGAACGTCCATTTTCGCCATGAGAGCCCATAACAACTCAGCCACGCCAGGCTATTCACTTCCTGAGGCACCATCAACACCATTGTTGTTTTCCTTGTTGGCCACCATTTCCTTGTCACCGTCACTACACAAATCCGCCACGACACCGGACACGATTTTCCACTCACTTATCCCACTTCTGACACCAATTGCTGGGAACTGCCCCGCGTTAACTTTGGCTTTCTGGGCAGCTCCACCACAGCGGGGTTCGACGTGTCCACTGCCAGGGAGATACAGTCTGTGACACTGGTGACACCAAACACAGTCTTCCGTTTTAATCCCTTTGTTCAGCAACACGCTTATTTAAACACAAGGCGGGGCGGTGTTCCACGACACACAGTGTAGGTAGAGAGTAGCAGGTATCCAAGAGTTGCGTTGTAAGTCCAAGGCGGTGAAAGGCGTTCTGCCCTCAGTGGCGCCACGACCCTCGCTCGACACCTCCTCCCAGGCAGGATGGTGGGAGGGGAGTAGGGGCAGTGGTGGCCACCAACCACCACTTCACAGCTGCTTCACCCTTGTTATGCCTGCCGGCCTTAGTTACACCTGCCGGCGCTGGTTAACCCCCCCCCCCCCCCACAACCACTAGTTTATTTACAAGAATCATACACCCACAAACGCACGCACACACACATTCGCAACAATATGATTTTTTTTTCTATACGAACTTTTGTCCCAACGAACTTTTGTCATTACGAATATTTTTCATACGTACTTTATACCATACGAACATCTGTATACGAACTTTAGCGTACAAAATTTTACTTACGTATTTTTGTCAGACGAACTTTATCCCAGACAAACATTTGCGTACGAACAGTTGCGTACGAACATTTGCATAATGACCTGCGGAGCGATGTTAAGGCCGAACCCGAGGCGCGTCAGGCAGTACCGTTGGCCTCGCACCATCACTATCTGAAACGGCCACAACTGCCGGTCAACACGCACCTGCAGGTAGGCCTTGTGGAGGTCGAGAACGGCCACGTTCACTCCATGACGGCGCCATTTGCGCAGCTGATCAGCACACACATCACTGTCGGCGGTGAAGGCAGTTACGTGGTCATTGAGCTCGCGGTAGTCGAGCAAGGGCCACACTTTACCGCCATTGTTCTGCCGCACTGCCATGAGCGGTACAAGCCCTCGCGGCGCCCCGTGCTGCTGCTCGTTGTAAGGCACCAGCCAGCCTTTCTCGATCCACGACTCCAGTTCCTGGCTGAACTCCTGACGCATGGACGGGCACACGTTGTATTGCGCCACAGTGTTGTATAGGCAGTCAGGCGCTGCTCCGTTCGTCCACTTCCAAGTCACAGTCCACGACCGATGGGCTGTGTTGAACCGCATCCTGAAGTCAGGTGCGTCCACCTCCAACGGCACCTGGGTCGCGGGTCCACACAGCCGCCGTTGCCCAGCGCCGCAGAATTGGACGTCAGACGTAGACTTCACGACGACTCCACCAAGTGCCTCGATTCGATGCCTGCGATGCCAAGCACTACGTCCACGCCCAGGGGCGGCTCGCTCACCACGAGTGCTTGCATTTGGGCACACAGGCCGGTAGAAGTCTCCACAGTTACCTTACCGACTCCGGTGCACTGGAACGAGTCTCCATTGATGGTAGTTATGGTGGTCGTCCGAGGTTGCCAGTCCGTGCAGCACGGAACATGTACGATGGTGTCTGTGCAGCCGGTGTCTATCAGAGCCTGACACCACCGACCGTTGACAAGCAGCTGCACCACCGGCAGAGCGCCACTTACTGGTTTCCGGAAGAGGACGCTGGCGCCGGGCAAGTTGCTGCAAGATGCCCCGGCTGTCCGTAGTCCCAGCACCGACGAAGGCGCCTCGTTCCCCTCAATTGTTGCTCGTGCAGCCTATCTCGCGATGGCGACGGCTTCCGGTCCTTTGGTGTCGCTGGATCGTGAGCCTGTGATGATACAGCCCCAGCGGCCACACGCTCGTCAGTAAGTACAGCGCGAGCCCGAGCCAGTACACTAGCCAGGTCGAGGTCTTCTGCCCTGCAGCCGGCGCGGATGGTCCGTCGAACGTCCTTTGGCAGTCCAGCCACAAATGCACACGCCAGGGCACGTTCGGGGATTCCCCCAAACAAGGCGGACAGCCGCCGGAGGTCAGCCAGGTAGACGTCGGCCGACTCACTCGGCCCAAGGCGGCGTGCACCGAATGCCTCGTACGCTGCGTACTGATCCAGGGCGAACGCCTCATACAAGGCGCTGCGTACGGCTGTCGACGAGCAGCGGTCGGAGTCAGGCAGCTGCGACCACACAGCGAAAGCACCACCAGTGAGACGCAGCGGCAGGACAGACTCGAAGGCGACGCCCCGGAGCTTACACAACATCTCGGCCCTCGTCACCCATTCCACGACGTCCGCCGTACCATCGTACTCCGGAATTAGCCGCACGTCGAACGGTGTTGAAGCAGGTGGTGCCGCTGCAGCTGTGACATCAGACGGGCTTGTCTTTACCTCCGCGGTCTTGTCCATGGTGCCTAGATAGCTTGTGGCAATTAATGAAACATAGGTGCTCCGATGTGCTTTATTGCTGCTAAACGTACAGAGACAGCAGACGTCTGGGCGGCTTGCCAGTCAGACACAAAAAAGCTCCCCGACCCTCTCGTCTACCCCTCACTTCACCTCTCTGCTGACGTCATCATAACAACTAACCATACAATATAAATACCCAAACACCAAAGCCATCGTTAACACACACACACACACACACACACACACACACACACACACACACACACACACACACACACACACACCGGTAATAGTCGTAGTTAACATCCTTGTTATACTCGCGCCCACACCAACACACTCATACGCACATAGGTACATTACACGACCAACAAGACACTTTTCTAATGTGACAAATACATCTGCACCAGTTGTGTAGGATGTCAAATTTAGACAGCATAGCAAGTCTTCCAACATATAATTTTGCCACACGTATCAGACATAAACTAAAGGTGTAGTACAATTTGCAATATCAGTGCTTTCATCTAGTTGTGTTGCAAAATCTTTACCAGATTGCAGACTTGCAATAAGCATTTCTTTTCAATGCTCTGCAATTGAACAAATTCTGCATGATAATATATTGTCATTGGCAGATACTACTGCTAATTTTTCAGCAGATTTTTCATCAAGCAAGTATTCTTTCGTGTCGCGACCCATTTTATTTATTTTGTGACCTACTAAAGGGTCGGGACCCATAGTTTGAAAATCCCTGCCCTAGAGGACCCGGTATAACTCTGGGATACCTTCAGAAGTTAAACTCTTGAGGCTGCCAGAGGGCATGTTGAGGGTGTCCGAGGTCACGATGTGGTTTCACTTCGGCGGAGACACTGGACAGTATAGAGAAGAGTCGTGCTGCTAGGCTGGCTGGGAACCAAGACCAGTACAGGGCTCTGTCTCGTAGGACTAGAACTCTTCTGAGGAGAGACAAGGAGAGATATGTCAGGAGTCTCACAGAAGATGTTGAGGGTCATTTAAATGCTAATAACCTGAAGTGTACCTGCTTATCAAGCCCTGAAGAACCTCCGCTCCAAGTCTACATCTCGGGTGAGTGCTATCCAAACAGCAGATGGTTGTCTCGTACCAGACGCTGATGGACAGATGGCTCTTTGGGCTGAGTACTTTGAATAGTTGTTCAAGGTTAACCCTCCAAGTGGACAGCTTCAAATCACTGGGTTACAGGTGATGGATGCTCATCTGCCCATTAACAAAGCTGCACCCTCTATTGATGAAGTCAAAGTGGCTGTGGCAAAGTTGAGGGGTGGAAAGACAGATGGCATTTGTAACATCAGTGCAGAGTTGCTCAAAGCTGGAGGAGAGGCCATGCATGATCCGTGAGTTGCATGCTGTCTTGACTGCTGTATAGTATTCAGGAACCATTCCTCCTGATTGGAAAAGAGGGTTGGTCATCCCTATCTGGAAAGATAAAGGGGACCGTCAGGATTGCAACAACTACCGTGGGATAACGCTGCTCAGTGTACCAGGCAAGGTGCTGTCCATCTGCTACTAATGCGAGTTCGCAGTCATTTGCTGAAATATCAGAGACCTGAACAGTCAGGGTTCACACCTGGTAAATCAACAACCGACCGTATTCTAGCGCTTCACATACTGGTGGAACTCCAACGTGAGTTTCAACAGGGGATGCTTGCAGCTTATGTGGATCTCAAAAAGGCGTTTGATTTAGTGCATCGCGAGGCATTCTGGGATCTTCTGCAGCTCCGCAGGATTCCTGCAGGGATTATTGGACTACTATCTGGCCTGTACTCCAGGACTGAGAGTGCTGTGAAGTGTGATGGAGGTGTGTCCAGCTTCTATCCTGTACATACAGAAGAGAGGTAGGGATGCATCCTTGCTCCATCACTTTTCAATACATGTATGGACTGAGTACGGGGCAGAGTTGTGGACCAAAGTCACTGTGGAGCATCTGTCTTATTTTTGCCGACGATGCAGTAATCTTTGCTGAGTCGCTGGAGGTTTTGGTGATGGTTCTTGAAGCACTGCATGAGGAGCCGAAGCCTTTGGGATTTCAGGTGTCCTGGCCCAAGACTAAGGTTCAGGTGTTTGGAGGCTTACTAGATGAAATAGTACAGTCTATTCATGCGTGTGACAAAGACATTGGTATCTTGGACAGCTTCACATACCATAACAATGGTGGGTCACGTCAAGAAGTCTTACGATAGATTGGCTTGGCCCACGGCGTAATGGACTTGTTCAGCACGAGTATCTGGTGTTGTCGGTATCTGTGCAGACATGAAAGATTTAAAGATTCAAATCGCTGGTGATCCCTGTCTTACTGTATGGCTGTGAGACATGGACACTGAACACCTATCTGAAGAGGCAAATTGATGTCTTTGGTAATAAATGCCTTTGCAGTATCATGGGTATCGTTGGAATGACTTTGTGTCAAATCAGTGACTGCTCCGTGAGACTGAATCAAGGCCTATTACCAACATAGTCCGCCAATGTCAACTCTGGCTATATGGACATGTGGCACGTTACCCAGAAGCTGATCCTGCTTCTTGGGTTATTTCTGAAAGAGATAACCCAGAGTGGAGGAGGCTAAGGAGATGCTCACGAAATTCGTGGCTGGGGCAAGTCGATGCTTCCTGTTGAGAGTAAATTGGTATAGGAAGGGGGTTTGAATGGTGAGCTGGTGTCGGAGGGTTGGCGAGGCGACGAGCCTCTTGGTCCTAAAGAAATATACAGGTAGATAAATAGATAGATTAGACTAAACATATTTCTATCATATAAGGAGATAGGAAACAGATTGATAGGCAAACCAATTGGTAATCTCAATATAACTTCATAATAGAAACCACATCTCTCCTACAGAGTTTTTGTGACACAGAACTGGACGTACGAACAGTAGAGCCTGAGGTCACCCGTCCAGTCAGCCATGTGGTCAAGCAGAGGTCACATGCTGCTGTTCATGACCCAAGGTGACCCACTGCTCTACCACCTGTCCTTTGTATCTGGACAGGGGGTCAGGGGAACACAGGTGGCGGCTCAAGTGGCTGATTTAACCCAGGTGTTTGTGATGACCCAAGATGGAGAGGAAATGAGATGAGGAGTACAAAGGAGTACAAAGGAAGAACAGACAGCAACAGTCCTACTGGACCTAACGAGGCTGTCTGTTTAGCTATACTACTACTACTATAATATCTACGTGATAGAGACAAAAGGACAGCAAAGTGGAAGGCTCCTCCCCACCCACCCCTCCCTCCAGCCGAAGCTGGCCGGAAGAGGGAAGAGAGAAGGAGGAGTAGTAGGAGGGAGATAATAAATGTGTGAGAAATTGGAAGAAGAGGAGAAGGAAATAATATTTTTGCCTTTATCATTATTATGTACTGTGCCCTTGAATTTTAGTTTTTATTTCTCTTCAAGTTATACATTTTATGCATTTATTTAAAGAAAACTCAAGTATTTTTTTCAGCAAAACACACACACACACACACACACACACACACACACACACACACACACACACACACACACACACACACACACACACACATACATACACACACACACACACACACACACACACACACACACACACACACACACACACACACACACACACACACACACACACACACAGGCGCAAATCAACAAGGACAATAAGACATTATGGTATATGCAGAAACCAACACAATAACATCCTAATACCCTTTTACCAGCACTCTTGTTACACCTTGTTACTCTCACTCTAACACTGAAACACACACACACACACACACACACACACACACACACACACACACACACACACACACACACACACACACACACACTCACCCACCCTAACACCATAGCAAAACGGCGAGATGCTATAGGACGCCTAACTTCTGGTCTTTCACTAGTTTCTGATTAGGGCAGAGCAAACCTTGTTTTGTTCAATTCCTCAAACACTCAATTTCTACAACTATCTACTCGACATAACCTTCCAGATAACTATCCCCTCTTCTTCAATGACACTCACCTTACCCTCTCCTCCACATTAAACACACTCGGTCTATCCTTTACTAAAAATCTAAACTGGCAATGCCATATTTCTACTCTTGCTAAATCAGTTTCCAAGAAGTTAGGTGTCCTATGGCGTCTGCGTCCATTTTTCTCTCCCTCTCAGCTGCTTGCTCTATACAGGGGCCTTATCCATCCATGTATGGAGTATGGCTCTCATGTCTGGGGGGGCTCAACTCATACAGCATTATTAAACAGGGTGGAGTCTAAAGCTTTTCATCTCATCAACTCTGCTCCTCTAACTGACTGTCTTGATTCTTTAAGTCACCGATGCAATGTTGCATCTTTATCTATCTTCTATCGCTATTTTCATGCTGACTGCTCTTCTGAACTTGCTAACTGCATGCTTCCCCCCCTCCCGCGGCCTCGCTGCACAAGACTTTCTACTTCTTCTCATCCTTATTCATTCCATCTACCTAATGCAAAAGTTAACCATTATCTTCACTCTTCATCCCTTACACTAGTAAACTCTGGAAGTCTCTC
This sequence comes from Cancer borealis, assembly GCA_036785275.1. Classification (NCBI taxonomy): domain Eukaryota; kingdom Metazoa; phylum Arthropoda; class Malacostraca; order Decapoda; family Cancridae; genus Cancer; species Cancer borealis. The sequence continues at coordinate 55,651 of JAXIVD010001142.1, forward strand.
CCTTTATCTGTTTTTCCACCTGCCTATGACTTAAACTCTTTCAAAAGAGGAGTGTCAAGACACCTCTAATGTTATACGAACTCCATCCCTTACTTTATATTCCTCCTACTGACAAGCGGGATTTTTTATTTTATGTTTCTGTTTTCCCTTGGCCGGTGCCTTTTTAATGGAAAAAAAAAAAAAAATAACACCCTCACACTTTCACACACCTGTCCTGTCATCCTACCACCTGTAACACCCTTCTTTTTGCAGTGTGGGAGGAGCAGTGAGACAGTATTGTGGGACCTGAGAGGTGAGAGGTTGGTGATGGTGTTCCGAGATACAGAGTGTGTGTCTCTCTTCCACACCCACTCCCACCCTACACGACACCTTGCATCAGGGTGGGAGAGACAGCATTACCTGGGAGGACAAGGTGGGAGAGACAGCATTACTAGAGCACATTATTAGACAGCATTACTACTAACTGGATAAAATCAAATACCGTATATACCGGACTATAAGACGACTGGTTATATAAGACGACCCCCAATTTTCGAGGAAAAAAATTTAGTTTTGAGCTATTATCGCTATATTAGACGACCCCCTTTCTCATGGTAAGGTTCACTGTTCACCCGTCCTTAATTTATTACTCCAACAATTACTTCCAGCACTAGTTGCTCAAGATGCAAGTAGTTAAAGGAATTAAAAAACTACATATTGTACGTATATTACTTTTACTAAACAATAGTCTGAATTTTTCAAAACGTAAAAAAACATTATCATAAACATCAGCACCGCCATGCCGGGCGCGCTCTAATACCTTGTTTCAACAATTGCCTCAAACATTCGAAACATAGATATTTAATTAAAAACCTTCAAAATCATCTTCATCTGATACAGTAAGCATATCAAATATATCTTGAGATACATGTTCAAGGTCATTATCATACGGGTCAAATTCTACATCATCTCGGTTGTCGTCTGCAGCTTCATCACCAATGTCGCCCGCCATCCCGGTGTTGTGGCCCGCACGTGACGTTATCAGTAAAGTAAACATTCGACACCCATAGAGTTAGGGTGCGCCCGCACGCCTGTGTATGTGTGTAGGTGTGTATATATATATATATATATATATATATATATATATATATATATATATATATATATATATATATATATATATACAGTAGAGCCCCACTTAGCACGAGATCAATTAGCGCGAACCGCAGTTAGCGCGAGCCATCATCTACCAAAAATAAATAAATTAGCGCGAAAGCCTCAGTTAGCACGAGCAGCTACCAATACTGATTTTTGAAAAATGCGCCAAGCCTCCATGATGCGCGGTACCCGATGCGCATCATCAGGTGGCGTGCCGCCTGCCTCCCACCACAACACAACCCCTCCTGACACCACTTCCCACGCGGTCCCAGACCCCAGTCTCTCACGCTGGTCTGCCCACTCTACTGAGGCGTACACCGTGCACCATTGTTGTGGATTGTGTTCCTTATCCCAGCAGTCCGTACGGGTGGAAAGTGAGTACATTCGTCCCACACCACTGTTTCGTACACTGTGCACCACTGTTGTGGATTGTGTTCCTTATCCCATCAGTCCGTAGGGGTGGAAACTGAGTTTTTTTAAATTTTAATGTGAGTGATTATTTTGAGTAATTATCAAACCCAAAAGTCAGACCCACTGCACCAAATAATTTTTTCATATTGGTTACTTTGTTCAATTAGCGCGAATTTAATTTGCGCGACCGTGTTCATCCATCTAATTCTCGCGCTAAATGGGGCTCTACTGTATATATATATATATATATATATATATATATATATATATATATATATATATATATATATATATATATATATATGTATATATATATATATATATATATATATATATATATATATATATATATTTATTTATTATGCATACACGTGTGTGCATGCGTGTATCATATCTGTATCTGTAATCATTGTTAATTAGTTTTAAGTTATTCATTGTTTTTAGCCGAGAGAGTGGTGTGTGCGGGTAGGGAACTTTCCATCTCCCTCGCAGATAAAGGATTTCCCAGTCAAGGCGTCAAGTCAGAGGCCACACGTGCCGCTTCCAATCAGGAACGCTCTGTGAGTTTGACGTCATCCCAGGTCAACTCAGGCCAATCATAGTTGCGCATTTTAACCGCGCGACCCTTTGGCTCCACCCACTCGTACTCCCAGTCTCTCGCCAGCACCAATTCTCATTCTCATTCTCAGCCTGACGACGACATCAACAAGTCGCTCTTCTCAGCTCGCTACCATCAACAAGTCGTTTCGTCATCTCTCTCAAGGCAGGCTAAGGTTTCATAGTCACTATATATATATATACTCTTCTGTATCTACTCAAGTCGTGTTGTGTCAATATATCATATATATATATATATATATATATATATATATATATATATATATATATATATATATATATATATATATATATATATATATATATATATATATATATATATATATATATATATATATATATATATATATCAAGCCGTGTGTGTTTCAACAAGACCTCCGTCATCTCAACCTCTACTCTTCCAAGCCACGTGGGTACCAAGCCGGTACCAAACACATCCTATTCTAATACAATTGGTGTGCAACGGTGGTATTCGTCCTTCCAAGCGACGAATTATCAAGATTCAGCCTCCTCCGTCATCAAGTCTCTACCCTCACCACGTGCATCGTTCTGCCAGTAAGTGACTCTACACACACGCCCTTGCCTCGCTCACCTCGTGTTCTCCTCTACGCCCTGCAGTCGCTTCCTTCGTTGCCCTTCTGCAGTAGCATCTGTTCCGAGTGAGTACAAGCCTCCTCGCCCTGCTGTTCAAGACGCCCATCACCTCCTACCTCCATTTTGTTCGCGGCGCGCCATCTTCGCTGCCCACGCATCACCTCAAGACGCCCATCGCCCTTCACCACGTGTCCCTTCAAGACGGTCATCACCCATCACCACGTGGCCCCTCAAACAAGTTCTCCACGCCCTCACCACGTGTCTCCGCCCTCAAGACGCCCATCGCTCTTCACCACGTGTCGCAGCCCAGAAGACGCCCATCACCAGTCAGCGCCCACGTGTTCCACCTCCTTGGTCCTCTGCTGACTACTTAGTTAAGTACTTTAGTTCTTATTTTATTTTTCTCTTTATTGTGCCAGTTATTCTACATTTTTTGTGTACACTCAGTGTTTCTCTGTTTTCTTGTGTATTTCCTCAACGTGATCACGATGTCTAACGACCAGTCACCTCACACACCCACACCTCAGGTTACTCTCATATCTGATAATGTCTCAATTCCTCCTTTTTCTGGTACTAACTCTGAATCAGTCCAAGCCTTTGTCCGGCGTGTAAATGATGAATGTACACGTCGCTCAGCTCATTCTGATGTGGAAAAATTAGCCATTTTATAATCACGGATTTGTCATGACCCATCTAGTCTTGCGGGAAAACTCATAAAAACCGATAAATTACTCAGTTTTTCTACAGACGATGAACTCACCACAGCATTAATATCTCATTTCTCTGGTCACTCAAAATTAGGTGCAACTCATTCCTTCCTCAAAATTGCTCAAACTCTCACTAATATTGCTCGTTCTACTCATGATGTGTATAAGGCAGAGAATATTGCATCCTCTCTCAGTGCTGAGTTAACAGAGCAAATGAAATCCTCTCAGTGGATTGACGCAAACAATAAAATATCTTCTACTGATTTCAAACGCCTTATGTCGTATTTCCTGTTCCTTGTTCAGCTCGATTCACCAACCTTCACCGTTGCAAGCGACATTAAATTCAGTAAGGAAGATTTCTTGTATGATCTGTGCAAGAAAATATCAGAGAAATCGCCACCTGTTCCTCAGCTGGTAAGTTTAGTTCAGTCCCCGCATTCCTTAATCAAGCCCCCATTTTCTCAGTACCGAAGCTCCTCTCCTCAGAGCCCATCTCCACCGTCAAACACTCATTTGTCACGTTCTGATCAACGCTCTCATTCTCGTCACCGTTCATCCTCCCGTGACTCGAGAAAGGTAACATGTTACCGATGTGGACTCAAAGGTCACGTCTCAGCGGACTGTCGAGTAATGCTTGACGAAAGAGATTATCATAAATTCAACAGTAATGCCTTCTGCTCCCTTCATAATAAACGCGGTCACTCACTTGAGAAATGTCGCCTTTTCCAGCAACAAATGCAGTCTTCTCAATCTTCGGGAAACGATTTGCGCCAGAGCCTCGCACCTCCTCGGTAACACTCAAGTCCATTCTAAAGACCGCAGGTAGTAAGTCATCTCATATACGTGTTGTTTTCGCGGATGCACAGACAGTGCCTCTCCCATGTGTCCCCGTTAAATCCTCCGGATTTTTCCAAGGTCTGACTACTGACGTCAAATTAGCCTCTCACAAATGCCGTGCATTTTTCGATTCTGGTGCCTCAGTCAACATCATTAAAACTCATGTTTTTGAAAAACTCTCTGCCGCCTCAAGGCACAAGTTTAAGAGTTATCCACCAGACATCACTGTTAGTGGTATCTCTGGAAACGTTGTCATACCTCATAGAAAGGTTCTCCTCAGTGTCTGTTTGTCTCCACTTGAACCTTGTCTCAGATTTTTTCTATGTCATGGATGATGTATGTTTTGCAGCTGAAATATTGATAGGATACCATACAATGTCTCACTTCAACATCTCACTTTTCCCTTCTATTCATCAAATCGCCCAGAATGGCACCTTCATCTCTGCCTCACCCTTCCCTGAGTCACCGCCACCATCTGATGTCTACGTTGTCATGCACACGCCTTCTCAGGACTGATCTCATGTCCCTCCCTCATCGCTCGAGACACCCTCAGTAATCCCTGATCCTGTCTTATCATCTACGCCAGCCGACTCGCCTAGCGAAGCGCTGCACAGCGACACCGACAATCCCTCTTCTCCTACAACACTGTCTGACGTCCTCTCGAACACCAGACTCAGGAAAGCTGTGTTGACCTCCTCTGTGGTAGTCACACAGACCCACCTCTGTTTGGTGCGCGTCGTCGTCAAAGGTGTGCCCCCCGGGACAGACATCTTATGTTTGCCCGACTCTGCCCGAGTGAATGGTGTCGCTCTCAAATCAGTTCTTTCAACCCTAGACAAGGATAGTTCTTGCTGTATTGCCATTCAGTATCTCACGAATCACCCTATATCCCTTCAATCTGGCGTGACTTTAGGCGAAGTTCTCCCTTGTCCTGCCCCTGTCACCCCTGTCACCTCATCTCCTTGTCACACATCCATGTCTTCACCAACTGCCTCAGATTCTCCATTACAGCCTCCTCCTCTTCTTGACCAGCATATTGGTGATGTTGATTTTTCTGAAACAAAAACAGATTTACTTGCCCTCTTATCGACTTTCAGATGATGTGTCTCTCTTCCGGGTGAACCTCTGGGCAAGACCGATGCTGTTCGTCATTCCATCTACCTCACCCCAGGCTCGACACCCATCTATGTCCCGGCTTATCGCATCCCACACAGCCGCAGGACGTTAATGGATGACGCTGTCAGAAGCATGCTGGACGATGATATCATAGAGCCGGCGGCATCACCATTCAATGCCCCGCTCTTTCTAGTTCCTAAGTCCAATGGTGAGTGGAGAATAGTCGTCGATTTCTGTGGTTTAAACGCCGCGACGATACCCGATCGATTCCCTATGCCAATCTTGTCTGATCTTCTCCAGTCAATAGGTGATTCAAACAGTGTATTTTCCACCCTCGACCTTCAGTCTGGTTTCTTCCAGGTCGAGCTAGAAGAAAGTTCACGGCACTACACTGCTTTCACCACATCATCTGGCCAGTACGCTTTCAAACGTATGGCCATGGGTTTACGTAATAGTCCCTTAACTTTCATGCGTCTCATGAACTCAGTTCTCTCTGGCCTCTTAGGCTCTTCGGTGTTTTGTTACTTAGACGATGTGATAGTTGCATCAAAGGACCTTCCCGAACACCTCGAAACCATCTCAGACGTTCTGTCACGTTTTGCAAAGGCTGGGTTAACTCTTAAACTCAGTAAATGTCAGTTCCTCAAACGTGAAATCAAATTCTTAGGGCACAAAATTGACAAAGATGGCATCTACACTCTTGACGGTGAAATTCATGCGATATCACAGTTTCCTACTCCTAGTTCTGCTGATGACGTTCGTAGTTTCATTGGCCTTGCAGGATTTTATCGGCAATTTATCAAAGATTTCAGTAAAATCGCTCAACCTCTCACATCATTGTTTAAAAAGAATGTAACATTCGCATGGACAGACGAGTGCGAGAATGCATTCGCTACCCTCAAGCAAGCCTTATGCAACGCTCCTGTCCTCGCATTTCCTAATTTCAATAAGGAGTTTATTCTTTGCACTGACGCATCAAACATCGGTATAGGTTCTGTCCTCATGCAACGAGATGAAAATGGTAAATCACGCGCAGTTGCCTTTGCCAGTCGTCTGCTCAATGCTGCTGAGCGCAACTACAGTGTCACTCACCGCGAAGCTCTCGCAGTTGTTTGGTCTCTTCGTCACTTCAGAGACATCATACTCGAATATAAGATCCACGTTCTAACCGATCATTTTGCTGTCACAGAGTTATTCAAAGGAACCAGTTTAACCGGAAAATTTGCCCGTTGGCAACTCACTGTTCAAGAGTACAATCCTTCATTCGCGTACATCCCAGGTAAAGCTAATACTGTCGCTGACGCTCTGTCCCGTCATGTCGCTCCTGTCAGTCTGCTCACAACCTCACAGTCACTCCCCACTCTTGAGGAAGTCAAATCCCTTCAAAAGTCTGATCAATTCTGCAAACGTCTCATTTATTATCTTGAATCAGGTGATGCCAGTAACCTTCCAAGCTTGCCATTCTCCCCAGATTCCTTTTTGCTTCGAGACGATGTCCTCTATAAATCTAGTTCTGTCATTTCTGAGGACGATTCATGACATCATGCATCTCAGCTTGTCATTCCAGAAGCTCTTGTCCCTATTATCTTGTATCACGTTCATGACTCCCCTTTTGCCGGTCATCCAGGCAAAGATAGAACATTCAAACAGGCTCAAAGATCATATTTCTGGCCTTCCATGAGGAAAGACATCACCCGTCATTGTCTCTTATGCGCTTCATGCGCTGAGCATCGTCCCTCTCTCCATCATGAGTCTCCGAACCTCCCATATCCTATCCCTCATGCTCCTTGGGACAGTCTGTCAGTCGATATTTTGAAACTCCCTTTGACGGAGAACGGTTTTCACTATTTGCTCGTCTGTATCGATAGTTTTTCACGCTTCAGCATCTTGGTTCCTCTCAAAGACAAATCTGCACGTTCAGTTGCACGAGCACTGATAGATGAAGTCATATGCCGGTATGCATCTCCTAAAGTACTTTTATCAGATAATGGCACCGAATTCAACAATGCCATCCTCAAAGCTGTTTGCGAGTCATTTCAAATTAAAAAGTGCAACATTGTTCCATACTCCCCTCAAGCGAACGAAAAAGTCGAGAGAGCAAACCGTCGAATTCTCGACATCTTACACTTCATTGCCAATTCAAGCTCTTCATGGGATGATCACATTCCCCTAGTCGCATGCTCTCTTAACGCTGCGATTCACTCATCGATCAACGAGTCTCCACATTTCATTTTATATGGCTCTGACAAAAGACTCCCATATGAGTTTCTCTCCTCTGACCCTCGTCCTCTATACAACGTTGACGATTATGTTCAGAATCGCGTTTCAGCTTTCCAGCGCATTCATATGTCCGTCCGTGACAGACTTACCGCCTCTCAGGAATCTATGCTGCATAAACAGCATCAGCGCGCTAAACCGCACGGCATCGAGGTTGGTGACATCGTGTCCACCAAAGTCCAAGACCGCCACTCTAAGCTCGACCCTCGATTCAACGGACCTCACCGTGTAATCGGAAAGATGGCCGGTCACAAATTCAAACTCAGAAACCTAAGTTCAGGCAGTGAAAACTATGTTCATAGAGACCATCTCAAACGGGTTGATCGTGGTTTCGATTTCGAATCTACCTCTCCACTACCAGAAAATGCTCCTGACATTGTTGAAAGTCAGCCACCTTCATCCCCCATCTCATCCTCACCTAAATTTCAGCTCCGGTCTCGTCCAGTCTACTAGCCATTTCTTTCATCTTTCCTTTCATTCCTGTCCAACTGTATAAATTATGTATATATATGTATCTATGTAAAGGCTACATCCTGATCTTGTTCATGTTTCATGTATTTTTTATCATGTATTATGTCTTATTGTGTATTCATATTGTGTATTCTGTATTGTATTCAATGTATTTCATCGTCCCCCCTCTCTGATTGTATTATTTAGCTCGACATACGAGGACGTATGCTTCCAAGGGGGAAGTATTTGTATCATATCTGTATCTGTAATCATTGTTAATTAGTTTTAAGTTATTCATTGTTTTTAACCGAGAGAGTGGTGTGTGCGGGTAGGGAACTTTCCATCTCCCTCGCAGATAAAGGATTTCCCAGTCAAGGCGTCAAGTCAGAGGCCACACGTGCCGCTTCCAATCAGGAACGCTCTGTGAGTTTGACGTCATCCCAGGTCAACTCAGGCCAATCATAGTCGCGCATTTTAACCGCGCGACCCTTTGGCTCCACCCACTCGTACTCCCAGTCTCCCGCCAGCACCAATTCTCATTCTCATTCTCAGCCTGACGACAACATCAACAAGTCGCTCTTCTCAGCTCGCTACCATCAACAAGTCGTTTCGTCATCTCTCTCAAGGCAGGCTAAGGTTTCATAGTCACTATATATATATACTCTTCTGTATCTACTCAAGTCGTGTTGTGTCAATATATCATATATATATATATATATATATATATATATATATATATATATATATATATATATATATATATATATAGTCGTGTGTGTTTCAACAAGACCTCCATCATCTCAACCTCTATTCTTCCAAGCCACGTGGGTACCAGGCCGGTACCAAACACATCCTATTCTAATACATGCGGAATGAATTCCAAGGTACAGTGGCGCTGAATATTCATTACAGAGTTATAGGTTTGTGTTTTATTCTCGGTGTATAAGATGACCCTTAGATTTAGAAGCCTTAAACTTGGCAAAAAATCTCGTCTTATAGTCCGGTATATACGGTAAGTTAAAGTAAAATGTAGATAAGACAAACCTTATTATTTTTAAAAATATATCTGTTGCAAATGAGATCCCTCCTATCTCTTCGAAAATAAATCTATTCAATGCATCCAGTCTACAAAATTCTTAGGAGTATTAGTCCATGGCTTGGGTGGGTTCTCGTGTGCATGAGATGTATCCTAAGTTACTCTATTGGGTTGTATAGCAGACACCTTGAATTATTAGAAAAATCAGGATAGACTTTCTGAAACTTGGCAGCAAGTGAGAAATTTAAGCTCAATTTCACTATATTGGGTGAAAATTTTGACCCGTCAATTTGGGGTAGTTGAACGTAAAATGCCCATATCTACCTGAAAATTTAACTTGGAGAGATCATCTACCACTCAAAATGTTCCTTTTTCAATGCTATATATAATTTTTACCTTCATAGTAATATTAGATCATAAATTACCTAAATCTTACCAGAAATAGAGAAAACATAATAGTTTACCTTCCTAAGGAAAAACGGTCATAATCATACAATATTAAAGAAAACATAGTTTATATTGACAATAATCAACACAGCAACACTGTGCTAATAAAAATATAAGAAATCTATGATATTCCATACATATAGGAGTTTACAGTAACTTTTGATAAAAACTCTTTTCAAAATGTCACTATGGCTCTTTAAAACGAATTGCATTCCTTCCAGTACACTTTCTTATCCTATCACACAATTTGATGTAGTGTACACTGCCATGAAAAACCTGCAGGACATTCTTATATACTTAGACCAACCTGTATTACCAGTGACTTGTGATGAAGGGATATTCCAAGTAGCTCGAGAGATTCAACTGATAGGACAAGAGGAGTTCAACGATATAGTACTCTGCTTAGCATCGTTTCACATGACATGAAATGCCTTAGAATGTCTTGGAAAATATCTGAAAGGTAGTGGTGCAGAGAATATATTGATAGAGAGTGCCGTCTTTGTCATAGATTCTGTCTTGAGTGGGAAAAAAAAAAGCTAGGTCAGATCACTGAAAGGTCTACAGCTACTGAAAGAGTCCTTTGCAAGGTTACAGTGGGTTGCATTTTTACAAGAGGGTGACAACCTGGAAAAGTATGAGGAACAATTGAACAATATTGAACATTTCAGATGTAAGATTGCACAAAAGCTAAGAGAAGAAACGTTGACACAACTGAACAAATTTGAGGCCAAGAGTGAGACACTGGTCCATGATTTTGATGATTTTGTTTCAAGAATTCTGATGAAAGTGAAACTTTTAAATATTGGAGTAATTTCATTCATCTTATGTCATGTGGAAAACTTAAATTGCAGTGATCAAGAAGGCAATTGGATACTCCAACTTCAGTCAATTCAGAGTCTACTTTGATTCAACAAACTAGTTGCGATGGTGCTCATTGTATCTTGAAGACATGTACAGATTATCAAATGCTGCCCCAACATTTCACCAGACATTCATGGAAGGAAAAGTTGTGGTAAAGCGAACTGTGGGATGTTTCAAAGCAGTTGGAGCTGATATGGCCCTAGAGCAAACAATTAATAGATCTCAGAAGAGCCCGGTAGGAATCACTGGCAGCTCAAGGAAAAAACACTATGTTGCCAAGTGGAAGATAACCTATCATGAAGTCCTTGCAATTACAAATTTACACAGACGAGTGTCAAGTTCAAACCCAAACATCTATGAATTAGAAGTAGACCAATCGTTTACAACATCAACAACTTTGTCTGAGGAAGGAAATATTCAAGCAATTATAAGTCATAGAAAGAAATGAAAACTCTTTCCTACTACCTGCAGAGAATGGAAGACTTCATAATATCATAACAACTGAAGGTACCAGGAAATAATTGTTAAATTCTGAAAGCATTGGCCAAACTGCATGTGAGATTTTCCGCAATGAAAGATTTAACACAAAAGAAGTTTGTATCTTTGTCACAATTCACAGGACAAACCTAAAAACATTTGCTTCAATCCATCAACCAAGCCAGTCATCAAAAAAATACTATTAGAAATCAACTCAATATGGAGATGCCTACTTGTATCGAATACTTAACGTTCCTAAGGAACGAGGGCACTCTATGGAGGAATTGCTTCAATATGGTGTTTGCTCTGCTTCATATCTGTTTGATGAGAAGGGCCTGATGACTACAACAACCAAGAGTTCCATAGATGGAGAAGCAGCTGAAAATGGAGGGTTAAAATACACCATCTACCTCCATGAAGACAGGATTTATTGTAAATGTAATGGCCAATGTTCGCAAAATGAAGATACCTAATGTAAGAAAATTTGGAGTTTTGTGACAATATGTTAAATACAATTCAGTGTACAATAAAGTGTGGTTCAAGCATATATTTTGTGTTTGATTCTGATATTGAAAAATCAATAAAGGATTCAGAGCGTCAGAAGAGGGAAAAGAAGCCTTCAATAGAAGCACACAGCATTAATAAGGAAACACCCCTTCCAGTGGAGATGGAGAGCTTTGGCCATCAACATAGACAAAACTGGAGGTCCTCCTTCATTAAATGGCTTTAGATCATCCATGGAAAGATACGGCAATAGAGATCTATGTGAGTAATTTCAGAGCTCTAGATGAATATAACCTCCCCTCACGTAAGTTGTCGGCTGGGTTGGTGTCTGAAGTTCCAGAACTGAACTCTGATGTAGAAGAAGCAGACCTGCGATGCATTGTTCATGAACTTCATGCTGTTAAACAAGGATGCAACCAACTTGTAATCCTTTCATCTGATACTGATGTCTTAATTTTATTCTTGTATTACTTGAGTGGAATGATCTTCATTATCAAGGGTGCAGTGAACTGTGGATAAAAACTGGACCTGGGGATCAATCTGGTATATTCCCATTAATACTTTGACTGCTCAGCTGGGGCAGGAACTATGCCAGGTGTTGCCTGCTGTACATTCATTGACTGGCTGCGACTATACAAGCAAATTTGGGACTAAACTTGCTGCTCTAAAGGCACACCCACAAATGTATTTAAAAGCATTTGGAACCAGAAATAATTTTGAAAGTCAGATTATCATGGCTGAAGAGTATCTGACAATAGTATTGAAGCGGACAACAATGTGTAAAACAGCAGATCACCTGAGAAGCTACATGTATCATTATTCCAAGAGATCATGTTAGAAGAACCTACCACCTACTACCTATGCAACAAAACACCATGTAGAAAGAGCATATTTTGCCACACATAATATGATTTCTGTTTTATCTAAACCTCAATGGGAGTCCTTTGATCCAACTTTATATGGTTACAAAGTGGTTGATGATCTCTTGGTGCCAACGGATGGAAAGAACCCAATACCAGAGGAATTTACTGTGATATGCAATTGCACAAAGAGTGGAACATACCACTGCTTGTGTCGCAGCAATAATGTCCCTTGTTGTACTTTCTGTAAGTGATTTATTCTGTAACAATCCTTTGGTATGCAATGAGGAATTTTATTAGATGCACGATAATGAGAGACAAATACTGTCCTTCCTCCATTACAACTTGTCTAAATCTGACTGTAAGTTCAAACTTATCAGAAGATTTGGCCATAAAGTTTAGCAAACATTAGAAATGAAAATGAAAATAGGAACTATACACTTGTATTTAAATAATTAATTATACACATCTTTAAATGGTCTTTTGGAATAAAAGAATGTAAACTAAATTTTTATAGAAAGGTCATTTTAGACTTGTTACAATGGAGAAAGAAACTTGCAATAATACTGTATGCCCTATTTCTTATGTATGTGATGGATTACCTAAAAAGTTCTCTGACATAAGAGCATAAGAAATGAGGAGACTGCAAGAGGCCAGTTAATGACCTACACGAAGCAGTTCCTTGTCCCCCACCCTTGGAATAATCCAATATTTAGCCATCCCACCTGTCATCCCTATCCATACTCTCATCCAACCGTCTTTTAAAGCTACTTATTGACTCAGCACTTACTACGTGTCTATCCAGCCTATTCCAATCGTTCACGACTCTGTTTGTGAACCAATATCTACCCATGTCTGTCCTGAATCTAAGTTTTTCTAGCTTGTACCCATTTCCACGTGTCCTATCCTGGCTACTAAATTCCAAAACCTGATCAATGTTTCCCTTATTAATTCCTTTTACCCACTTGAAAACCTCAATCATATCCTCTCTTACCCTCTTTCTCTCTAGGGAGTGGAGATTAAGACGTTTTAACCTATCTTTGTAGGGTAAATTTCTCAGCCCCTGAATCATCTTGGTCATTCTTCTCTGAACTGCCTCCAAGGAGCCTATATCCTTCCTATAATAAGGGGACCAAAATTGAGCTGCATAATCTAGATGGGGTCTGACTAACGCTAAATACAACCTCAGAATGACCTCAGAACTCCTATTTGTCACACACCTACTAATAAATCCCAGTATCTTGTTGGCCCTATTTCTAGCTATAATACACTGTTCCCTGGGGCGCAAGTCACTGCTTATTTGAACTCCTAAGTCCCTCACACTATATGACCTTCCTAAGGTAGTGTCATTTAATGTGTAGTCTACAGGCCTATTTCCTTTACCTACGCTCATAATACTACACTTGTTAACATTAAACTGCATCTGCCATTTCTCTGACCACTCGTACAGCCTATTTAAGTCATCCTGCAGCATCCTAGCATCGTCTAAATTCTTTACCTGTCTTCCTATCTTTGTGTCATCGGCAAATTTACTGATATCACTATTTATTCCTGTCTCTAACTCATTTATATAGATTATGAATAACAACGGTCCTAATACTGATCCCTGTGGTACACCACTTGTGACATTACCCCATTCTGATTTCTTCCCATTGATCTGTACCCTCTGTTCCCTACCAGTAAGCCATCCCCTAATCCATTCTAGTATCTTTCCACCTATGCCGTGAGCCTTAACTTTACTTAATAGTCTCCTATGGCGTACTCTGTAAAAGGCTTTACTGAAGTCCAAATAAACTATATTATACTATATCATACCCTTATCTATTGTTTCAAATACTTTCCTATAGAAGGATAATAAATTTGTAAGGCATGACTTCCCCTTGCTAAAACCATGTTGACTATGTCTAATTAGCTTGTGTTCATCTAAATGTTTCCTAATTGCCCTTGCTATGATAGCTTCTAACATCTTGCCTACCACTGATGTTAAACTAATTGGGCGGTAATTATTACTTTCTGCCTTCTGAGACTTTAAATGGATTAATTTCGTTAAAATGACTATCATGAATCTTGGAATTAGTTTAATTTAATTATTACATTTTCTTGATTTGCCCTCTCATGGTATTTTTCAACGCTATTACTGAAATTACTTCAAAGGTTAATAAAATTAATTGGCTATAGCCAGAATTTTAGAAATCAATAATTATATAAGGAAATTGTACAGTCCAGAAACTTTCTAATATTTTATTTGCTAGGTAACTTTTCCAAAGTAAATAATCATCAAATATCAATCTTGATACAATGATAAGGAGTCACCTTGATTGTAATGGCCGTAGAGTTTTTATTAAAAGTTACTATAAACTCCTATATGTATGGAATGTCATAAATTGCTTATAATTTTATTAGCACAGTGTTGCTGTGTTGATTATTGTCAATATAAACTATGTTTTATGGATGAGTGGAGCAGGTTCTATGGGAGACAGGAGCTGTTTGCCAGGGATGTAGTACATTTCAGTAGGAAGGGGGTGCAGGAACTTAGTGAATGTCTTGAGAGGGCAGTTAGGCAATCCAGTCAGGGAAACTAAATATTAATAGAGGTAAGGGTAATAGTGATAAAGGACGGGGTAAAGAGAGGGAGGCGCATGAACTTAGTGTCTTTTATACAAACAGTAGAAGTGTAATAAATAAGATAGATACACTTAGAGGTATCGCATGTGTTGAAGAGTTAGATATTATAGGTATTACAGAAACTTGGTTAGACATTACAGGCAAACATTTCTTACCTGAAGTAGGAATAGATGGGTACACTTTTTTCCACAGGGATAGAGTAGGTCGGAGAGGGGGAGGTATGGCACTGTACGTTAGAAACACATTAAATAGCTATGTCATTATCACAATATAAACAGATAGGAATACGGAGTCATTATGGATTGACATTATTATAGGAGGGAAAAAGTTAGTTGTAGGCATTATATATAGGCCTCCGGATTTAGACGAAGCAGCTAGTGCACCCCTGATGCAGGAGCTTGCAAGGGCATCCAGGTATAATAATGTGTGCATTATGGGGGACTTTAATTATAGGTGAATAGACTGGGATAGTATGACAGGAGACAGGTGCTCAGATGAATTATTAAATGTCGTCCAGGATGGTTTTTTCACACAACTTGTAAGGGAACCAACACGACAGAGAAATATTTCAGATCTGGTCTTTACGAATAATGGAACTTTGGTCAGCCAGGTTGAGGTAGGAGCGAGATTTGATGTTAGTGACCACTACGAAATTAGATTCAAGATTAATGCAAAGAGGCAGGTAGAACAGAACACTGATTTAGTACCAGATTTTAGAAAAGGAAATTACCAGGGCCTCAAACATTATTTCCATGGTATAAATTGAGAGGGTATAGGAGTAGGCAGAGAGGAGGATCAAAACATTGAGGTAGAATTGCATTATAATAACATAGTAAGGGAAATTCATACAGGGCAGGAACAGTATATACCTAAGAGGAGGATTAGGTCAAATAAAAATTATCCAAAATGGACGAATAGCAACATTAGAAGGGAAATTGGATTAAAAAGGGGACTCTATAGGAGAATTAAAAGAGGTGAAGTACAGGTAGTAGGGCAGTATAATGACCTAGCTAGGAAAGTTAAAAAGGATATTAGGACTGCAAAGAGGAATTATGAGGTTAGGATAGCTAGAGATGCTCAGAAAGATCCAAAGGGATTCTATCAGTTATACAAGGCTAAAACAAAGGAAAGGATAGGATCTCTTAAAGGAATGGATGACAGCTTGATAGAAAATGGTGAGGAAATTAGTAAGGAATTAAATAAATACTTCTTGTCCGTATTTTCTCAAGAAGAGTCGGGTAGGGAACTGGAGCCAATACAGATCTTTAGGGGACAAGAGGATGATAAATTAAGCGAAATAGCCATAAGTAGGGAAGTAGTTAGCAAGGAAATAGATAGACTTAAAAAGACTAAAGGCGTTTACATGTAATGTCAAGACCTCTTGCCAAGATGCAATGACTAGGCAAATTCTGACCAACATATCGCAAACACTTTCAATATACGAATTTCTGCGTTTGCCAATATTTTGACTCTAGTCATGTAACGAATCACAGCTCACCAACTTCAGAACTTCATCTGTGTAGACACTGAGCGAGATAATATTTCGATTAAATAAGACGAAAGTAAGACGTTCAAGACCATAACAGTTGTAGAAATAAATAAGATTTATAATATATATGTTGTTTTTTATAGAAAAGCTAACCAAAAACAAGCATAAAGCTTGAAATATATTAGGGAAGTGTTGAAAATTACGAACTATGGGCCCTCTACGTGGGTGGAGCGAAGCGGATGTGTGTGTTTTCATGAGAAAGAATCTGGGTATATATTTCAAATAAATCAGAAGAAAGTAAGATGTTTGAGACCATTATAGTTGATCGTCTACATAAGATTTATATTATATATATTGTTTTTAATATAGAAGAACGCCAAAGACAAGCAAAAAGCTTGTAATATATTAGAGAAATGTAGAAAATAACAAGATGTGACATTCAAACATGTGTGGGTGTTGATGTTTCAATGCATTTTGTGGTTGTAGCTTCGACTTACAATTGTTCCCTTTTTCCTAATAATAAGTAAAAAGCATATCATATTGTTTACAATTATTTTCATCAAATTAAAGTAAGAAATAAGAT
Organism: Cancer borealis; assembly: GCA_036785275.1. Classification (NCBI taxonomy): domain Eukaryota; kingdom Metazoa; phylum Arthropoda; class Malacostraca; order Decapoda; family Cancridae; genus Cancer; species Cancer borealis. Next base: position 72,680 of record JAXIVD010001142.1, read on the forward strand.
GTTTGTATATTGCACAAAAATATGTAAGTCAAAGAAAATTTAGACACTGAAGACAGATCCAGTTTCGAACACAAAAATTTCACTTGGAGCGAGCGCAGATACGAAGGCCGGGCCCCGCGTCACGTGAAGACATCCAGTGCTCACACATACACACACACACACACACACACACACACACACACACACACACACACACACACACACACACACACACACACACACACACACACACACATACTCTCATACACACACACACACACACACACACACACACACACACACACACACACACACTCTCATACACACACACACACACACACTCTCATACACACACACACACACACACTCTCATACACACACACACACACACACACACACACACACACACACACACACACACACACACACACACACACACACACACACACACACACACACACACACACACTCACTCATACACCCACACCCACACACTCATACACTCTCATACACACACACACTCTCATACACACACTCTCATACACACACACACACACACACACACACACACACACACACACACACACACACACACACACACACACACACACACACACATCTTGCTGCTACTGGTAAGGTGATCTGTATACTACGATAGATGGATGGACATGTGGGCTTAGGACGAGTGTGGAGGGTGTGTAGTTTCAATACAGAATCAGCAGGATATACATTTCGAATAAATAAGATGAAAGTAAGATGTTTGAGATCATGACAGTTGTTGAAATACATAATATTTACATTATTAATGTTGTTTTTAATATAACAGAAATCCACAAACAAGCATAATGATTGTAATATATAAGGAAATTTGTATCACGTAGCGAGATGTTGGCCTCTACCAAGGAGGAGTCAAGGATGGAAGCGGTGCGAAATATACGGAGAAACCATGATATCTATTTCGAATAAATCTGAAGAAATTAAGATGTTTGAGATCATTTCAGTGCTTATAATTTAAAATATGTATATAATATATGTCGTTTTTAATATAAAAGAAAACTAAAAACAAGCATTAAGACTGAAATATATCAGGAAAATTGTGGCAACACCAACCAAGACATTTCTCCTTAAAATCATGTTCGTGAAAACAAACGAAGTTTGGCGACACATGTAAACGCTTTATATCTCCAGGGCCGGACGACATTTTTCCAAGGATTCTTAGGGAATGTAGAGAAGAACTCGTTGAACCTATTGCGATGATTTTTAGAGAATCACTAGACACAGGAGTAGTTCCTAGGCTATGGAGGCAGGCAAATGTAGTTCCTATATTCAAGAAAGGAGATAAGGCAGAAAATAGTAACTACTGCCCAATTAGTTTAATATCAGTGGTAGGCAGGATGTTAGAAGCTATCATAGCAAGGGCAATTAGGAAACATTTAGATGAACACAAGCTAATTAGACATAGTCAACATGGTTTCAGCAAGGGGAAGTCATGCCTCACAAATTTATTATCCTTCTATAGGAAAGTATTTGAAACAATAGATAAGGGGGACGAGTATGATATAGTTTATTTGGACTTAAGTAAAGCCTTTGACAGAGTACCCCATAGGAGACTGTTAAGCAGTGGCGGCTCGTAGCTAGAATTAGGGGGGGTGCTGCTTCAGAAAATTTTAGTCACTGTTTTAATATTGTGTAAAAAGGTCAGCACTGCGTGAGTGACAGTGCTCTCTCCCTTACGTGCAGCTTCCTATCTTGGACATGTGTGCATGCGCACAAAATTTGAATTAAATAGAATAGCTGAAAGCAGGATAATAATCTAATTCTACAATTTATCACGTTCAAGAATATGGTGCATGGTTTTTAAGCACAACACGCGCGGAGTCAAAAAGCAACACTACCTCCCGCTAGCTTACCAGGGTCGGCACTACGTGAGCTACAGTCACAGTACAGTGCTCTCTCTCCCCTAGTGGCTCGGTCCCATCTCGGAGATGTGCACATGCGCATGACAGCCAAGCACGGCGCCGCTGGAACTGTGAAGCGCACAGTTCTATATAAGAATGTTTGTATTATTTTCATAAACTAGGAGATGGCTACTGACATTAAGCTTAAGGATTATATAATGTACATGTATAAAGAAAGAATTAAAGAAAAAAGGACTCATTATATTGAATGTTATCGATAATATTGAGTGGAAAATAGGGGATGCTGCAGTTCCGCAGTGCCTATACACGAGCCATCACTGCTGTTAAGTAAAGTTATGACTCACGGCATACGTGGGAAGGTACTAGAATGGATTAGGGGATGGCTCACTGGTAGGGAACAGAGTGTACAGATCAATGGGAAGAAATCAGAATGGGGTAATGTCACTAGTGGGTTACCACAGGGATCAGTACTAGGACCGTTGTTATTCATAATTTATATAAATGACTTAGAGACAGGAATAAACAGTGATATCAGTAAATTTGCCGATTACACAAAGATAGGAAGACAGATAAAGAATTTAGACGATGCTAGGATGCTGCAGGATGACTTAAATAGGCTGTACGAGTGGTCAGAGAAATGGCAGATGCAGTTTAATATTAACAAGTGTAGTATTATGAGCGTAGGTAAAGGAAATAGGTCTGTAGACTACATATTAAATGACACTACCTTAGGAAGGTCATATAGTGTGAGGGACTTAGGAGTTCAAATAAGCAGTGACTTGCGCCCCAGGGAACTGTATTATAGCTAGAAATAGGGCCAACAAGATACTGGGATTTATTAGTAGGTGTGTGACAAATAGGAGTTCTGAGGTCATTCTGAGGTTGTATTTAGCGTTAGTTAGACCCCACCTAGATTATGCAGCTCAATTTTGGTCCCCTTATTATAGGAAGGATATAGGCTCCTTGGAGACAGTTCAGAGAAAAATGACCGAGATGATTCAGGGGCTGAGAAATTTACCCTACAAGGATAGATTAAAACGTCTTAATCTCCACTCCTTAGAGAGAAGGAGGGCAAGGGAGGATATGATTGAGGTTTTCAAATGGGTAAAAGGAATTAATAAGGGAAACCTTGATCAGGTTTTAGAATTAAGTAGCTAGGATAGGACACGTGGAAATGGGTACAAGCTAGAAAAACTTAGATTCAGGACAGACATAGGTAGATATTGGTTCACAAACAGAGCCGTGAACAATTGGAATAGGCTGGATAGACATAGGTAGTTTTAAAAGACGGTTGGATGAGAGTATGGATAGGGATGACAGGTGGGATGGCTAAATATTGGATTATTCCAAGGGTGGGGGACAAGGAACTGCCTCGTGTGGGTCATTAACTGGTCTCTTGCAGTCTCCTCGTTTCTTATGTTCTTATGTTCTTCTTATGTTTTCCTTAATATTGTATGATTCTGACCGTTTTTCCTTAGGAAGGTAAATTATTATGTTTTCTCTATTTTTGGTAAGATTTAGGTAATTTATAATCTAATATTACTATGAAGGTAAAAATTATATATAGCATTGGAAAAAGGAACATTTTGAGTGGTAGATGATCTCTCTAAGTTAAAATTTCAGGTAGATATGGACATTTTACGTTCAACTACCCCAAATTGACGGGTCAAAATTTTCACTCGATATAGTAAAATTGAGCCTAAATTTCTCACTTGCTGACAGGTTTCAGAAAGTCTACCCTGATTTTTCTAATAATTTAAGGTGTCTGCTATACAACCCAATAGAGTAACTTAGGATACATCTCATGCACACGAGAACCCACCCAAGCCATGCATTCTATATGTTGATGAATATTCGAACTGGAAAATCCATATCAATCATGTATGCGCTAAGTTGTGTGAGATGTGTGACATTATATATAGAATTAGACACCAGCTAACAGAAGGAGCCCTATTTAGTATATATTATACCCTGTGTTACTAACACATCAAATATGAGTAACACTGTGTTACCCATATTTAATGTACTGTATCTCTGTGTGGGGTTGTACCTAGACAACATACTTAAAGAATATTTTTTGGGCACAAAAAAATCAAAAGAACAATTTCTTTCAAGGGAAAATATGATCCAACGGGAAACCTGTTAACAAATTTAAAATTACTAAATTTCTACTCACTTCACAAGTATTTTCTCATAATTACAATATTTAAAACCTTTAGAATATCTCACAGTAATACAACTATCTTTTCTTGTGTTGATCATGTTCATAATACCCGGGGAGACTCCTCTGTTCATTTGGTTTGTCCTGCACCACGTACAACTCTATTCAGGAATTGTTTTATTTATATACGACCTAAAACTTGGAATACTTTACCTCAATACATAAAAGACAAACAAACTTAATGTGCTTAAGAACAGGTAAAATCTTATGTATTCGCCCAACAATAATGTTTCATCAATTCAAAGCTGCCATTTATTTATTTTCTTTTTTTATTCAATTCAATTAAATAAAACCAATTTACAAATATTCTGAAATAATATTGAAAATATATGTGACAAATTAAGGTAGAGATGTACAAGCTGTTGTTCATGTGATTGTGTCGACAAAATTATTAATGATTAAGCTAATATGTTTGCTAAGGAACCACTATGGCTCAGCAGACTAAGCCATTGCATGAAATGTATGCATATTGTAAAGGTATTGTGTATCATTAATGTCAATAAATAGAATATATCAAAAATATATAAATATATAGAGTGGACAGGGTGGGAGAGACAGCATTACTAGGGAGGACAGGGTGTGAGAGACAGCATTACTAGGGAGGACAGGGTAAGTGAGACAGCATTACTAGGGAGGACAGGTTGAGTGAGACAGCATTACTAGGGAGGACAGGGTGTGAGAGACAGCATTACTAGGTAGGACAGGGTGGGAGAGCCAGCATTACTAGGGAGGACACGGTGTGATAGGCAGCATTACTAGGGAGGACACGGTGTGATAGACAGCATTACTAGGGAGAACAGGGTGAGAGAGACAGCATTACTAGGAAGGACAGGGTGGGAGAGACAGCATTACTAGGGAGGACAGGATGGGAGAGACAGCATTACTAGGGAGGACAGGGTGGGAGAGACAGCATTACTAGATAGGACAGGGTGAGAGAGACAGCATTACTAGGGAGAACAGAGTGTGATAGACAGCATTACTAGGGAGAGCAGGGTGAGAGAGACAGCATTACTAGGGAGGACAGGGTGGGAGAGACAGCATTACTAGGGAGGACAGGGTGGGAGAGACAGCATTACTAGGGAGAACAGGGTGAGAGACAGCATTACTAGGGAGAACAGGGTGTGAGAGACAGCATTACTAGGGAGGACAGAGTGGGAGAGACAGCATTACTAGGGAGGAAAGGGTGGGAGAAACAGCATTACTAGGGAGGACAGGGTGTGAGAGACAACATTACTAAAGAGGACAGGGTGGGAGAGACAGCATTACTAGGGAGGACAGGCTGTGAGAGACAGCACTACTAGAGAGGACAGGGTGAGAGAGACAGCATTACTAGGGAGGACAGGGTGTGAGAGACAGCATTACTAAGGAGGACAGGGTGGGAGAGACAGCATTACTAGGGAGGACAGGGTGTGAGAGACAGCATTACTAGGGAGGACAGGGTGGGAGAGACAGCATTACTAGGGAGGACAGGGTGTGAGAGACAGCATTACTAGGGAGAACAGGGTGTGAGAGACAGCATTACTAGGGAGGACAGAGTGGGAGAGACAGCATTACTAGGGAGGACAGGGTGGGAGAGACAGCATTACTAGGGAGGACAGGGTGGGAGAGACAGCATTACTAGGGAGGACAGGGTGGGAGAGACAGCATTACTAGGGAGGACAGGGTGTGAGAGACAACATTGCTAGGGAGGACAGAGTGGGAGAGACAGCATTACTAGGGAGGACAGAGTGGGAGAGACAGCATTACTAGGGAGGACAGGTTGTGAGAGACAGCATTACTAGGGAGGACAGGGTGGGAGAGACAGCATTACTAGGGAGGACAGAGTGGGAGAAACAGCATTACTAGGGAGGACAGGGTGGGAGAGACAGCATTACTAGAGAGGACAGGGTGAGAGAAACAGCATTACTAGGGAGGACAGGATGGGAGAAACAGCATTACTAGGGAGGACAGGGTGTGAGAGACAGCATTACTAGGGAGGACAGGGTGTGAGAGACAGCATTACTAGGGAGGACAGGGTGGGAGAGACAGCATTACTAGGGAGGATAGGGTGGGAGAGACAGCATTACTAGGGAGAACAGGGTGGGAGAGACAGCATTACTAGGGAGGACAGGGTGTGAGAGACAGCATTACTAGGGAGGACAGGGTGGGAGAAAATGCACTACTAGGGAGGACAGGGTGTGAGAGACAGCATTACTAGAGAGGACAGGGTGGGAGAGACAGCATTACTAAGGAGGACAGGGTGGGAGAGACAGCATTACTAGGGAGGACAGGGTGTGAGAGACAGCATTACTAGGGAGGACAGGGTGTGAGAGACAGCATTATTAGGGAGGACAGAGTGGGAGAGACAGCATTACTAGGGAGGACATAGTGGGAGAGACAGCATTACTAGGGAGAACAGGGTGTGAGAGACAGCATTACTAGGGAGGACAGAGTGGGAGAGACAGCATTACTAGGGAGGACAGGGTGGGAGAAACAGCATTACTAGGGAGGACAGGGTGAGAGAGACAGCATTACTAGGGAGGACAGGGTGTGAGAGACAGCATTACTAGGGAGGACAGGGTAAATGAGACAGCATTACTAGGGAGGACAGGGTGTGAGAGACAGCATTACTAGGGAGGACAGGGTAAGTGAGACAGCATTACTAGGGAGGACAGGGTGTGAGAGACAGCATTACTAGGGAGGACAGGGTAAGTGAGACAGCATTACTAGGGAGGAAAGGGTGTGAGAGACAACATTACTAGGGAGGACAGGGTAAGTGAGACAGCATTACTAGGGAGAACAGGGTGTGAGAGACAGCATTATTAAGGAGGACAGGGTGGGAGAGACAGCATAACTAGGGAGGACAGGGTGGGAGAGACAGCATTACTAGGGAGGACAGGGTGGGAGAGACAGCATTACTAAGGAGGACAGGGTAAGTGAGACAGCATTACTAGGGAGGACAGGGTGGGAGAGACAGCATTACTAGGGAGGACAGGGTGTGAGAGACAGCATTACTATGGAGGACAGGGTGGGAGAGACAGCATTACTAGGGAGGACAGGGTGGGAGAGACAGCATTACTAGGGAGAACAGGGTGGGAGAGACAGCATTATTGGGAGGACAGGGTGTGAGAGACAGCATTACTAGGGAGGACAGGGTGGGAGAAACAGCATTACTAGGGAGGACAGGGTATGAGAGACAGCATTACTAGAGAGGACAGGGTGGGAGAGACAGCATTACTAAGGAGGACAGGGTGGGAGAGACAGCATTACTAGGGAGGATAGGGTGTGAGAGACAGCATTACTAGGGAGGACAGGGTGTAAGAGGCAGCATTATTAGGGAGGACAGAGTGGGAAAGACAGCATTACTAGGGAGGACAGGGTGGGAGAGACAGCATTACTAGGGAGAACAGGGTGTGAGAGACAGCATTACTAGGGAGGACAGAGTGGGAGAGACAGCATTACTAGGGAGGACAGGGTGGGAGAAACAGCATTACTAGGGAGGACAGGGTGAGAGAGACAGCATTACTAGGAAGGACAGGGTGTGAGAGACAGCATTACTAGGGAGGACAGGGTAAGTGAGACAGCATTACTAGGGAGGACAGGGTGTGAGAGACAGCATTACTAGGGAGGACAGGGTGAGTGAGACAGCATTACTAGGGAGGACAGGGTGTGAGAGACAGCATTACTAGGGTGGACAGGGTAAGTGAGACAGCATTACTAGGGAGGACAGAGCGTGAGAGACAGCATTACTAGGGAGGACAGGGTAAGTGAGACAGCATTACTAGGGAGAACAGGGTGTGAAAGACAGCATTACTAAGGAGGACAGGGTGGGAGAGACAGCATAACTAGGGAGGACAGGGTGGGAGAGACAGCATTACTAGGGAGAACAGGGTGGGAGAGACAGCATTACTAGGGAGGACAGGGTAAGTGAGACAGCATTACTAGGGAGGACAGGGTGGGAGAGACAGCATTACTAGGGAGGACAGGGTGTGAGAGACAGCATTACTAGGGAGGACAGGGTGAGTGAGACAGCATTACTAGTGAGGACAGGATGGGAGAGACAGCATTACTAGGGAGGACACGGTGAGTGAGACAGCATTACTAGGGAGGACAGGGTGGGAAAGACAGCATTACTAGGGAGGACAGAGTGAGTGAGACAGCATTACTAGGGAGGACAGGGTGGGAGAGGCAGCATTACTAGGGAGGACAGGGTAAGTGAGACAGCATTACTAGGGAGGACAGGGTGGGAGAGACAGCATTACTAGGGAGGACAGGGTGTGAGAGACAGCATTACTAGGGAGGACAGGGTGAGTGAGATAGCATTACTAGGGAGGACAGGGTGGGAGAGACAGCATTACTAGGGAGGACAGGGTGGGTGTGATCTTTGGGTTTAAAATGAAGGATAGAATAGAGGGCTTGGAGAAAATTAAGACACTAAGATCACATAATAATTCTTATTCTGATGTACACGAGTTTAAAATACGTGTTTTGGGTTTAATGCAATTTTTTAAAAAGCCATTATTTTTTGTTTCAATTACACGATTTCTTTTATTTTGCACTCACACCCTCTCCTCTATTCCTTTTCAGGGTTCATTCGAGGGGTGCCATGCCAGGTGCCACTCAGTGCCAGCTTCCGGCGGAACATGTCCTGTGGTGCTGTGTTGTTGGTAGTGAGTGTGCCGCTGTGTGTTTACTTTGCTGGAGTGTGTTGCTGTGTGTGTTTACCTTGCTGTGTGTGTTTACCTTGCTGTGTGTTTTTACCTTGCTGGAGTGTTGCTGTGTGTGTTTACCTTGCTGGAGTGTGTTGCTGTGTGTGTTTACCTTGTTGTAGTGTTGCTGTGTGTGACTGTGTGTTTACCTTGCTGTAGTGTTGTTGTATGTGTTTACCTTGCTGGAGTGCGCCGCTGTGTGTGTTTACCTTGCTGGAGTGTTGCTGTGTGTGTTTACCTTGCTGGAATGTATTGCTGTGTGTGTTTACCTTACTGTAGTGTTGTTGGGTGACTGTGTGTTTATCTTGCTGTAGTGTTGCTGTGTGTGTTTACCTTGCTGTAGTGCGCCGCTGTGTGTTTACCTTGCTGCAGTGTGTTGCTGTGTGTGTTTACCTTGCTGGAGTGTTGTTGTGTGTGTTTACCTTGCTGTAGTGTGTTGCTGTGTGTGTGTTTACCTTGCTGTAGTGTTGCTGTGTGTGTTTACTTTGCTGTAGTGTTTTCCTGTGTGTGTTTACCTTGCTGGAGTGTGTTGCTGTGTGTGTTTACCTTGCTGGAGTCTGTTGCTGTGTGTGTTTACCTTGCTGTAGTGCGTTGCTGTGCTTTTACCTTGCTGGAGTGTTGCTGAGTGTGTTTGACTTGCTGTAGTGTGTTTCTGTGTGTGTGTGTTTACCTTGCTGTAGTGTTGGTGTGTGTGTTTACCTTGCTGTAGCGTGTTACTGTGTGTGTTTACCTTGCTGGAGTGTGTTACTGTGTGTGTTTACCTTGCTGTAGTGTTGCTGTGTGTGTTTACCTTGCTGTAGTGCGCCGCTGTGTGTGTTTACCATGCTGGAATGTGTTGCTGTTGTTGTTTACCTTGCTGGAATGTTGCTGTGTATGTTTACCTTGCTGTAGTGCGCCGCTTTGTGTGTTTACCTTACTGTAGTACGCCTCTTTGTGTGTTTACCTTGCTGTAGTGCGCCGCTGTGTGTGTTTACCTTGCTGGAAGGTTGCTGTGTGTGTTTACCTTGCTGTAGTGTGTTGCTGTGCGTGTTTACCTTTCTGTAGTGCGCCGCTGTGTGTGTTTACTTTGCTGGAATGTTGCTGTGTGTGTTTACCTTGCTGTAGTGTGTGGCTGTGTGTGTTTACCTTGTTGGAGTGTTGCTGTGTGTGTTTACCTTGCTGTAGTGCACCGCTGTGTGTGTTTACCTTACTGCACTGTATTGCTGTGTGTTTACCTTGCTGTAGTGCGTTGCTGTGTGTGTTTACCTTGCTGGAGTGTGTTGTTGTGTGTGTTTACCTTGCTGGAGTGTTGCTGTGTGTGTTTACCTTGCTAGAGTGTTGCTGTGTATGTTTACCTTGCTGTAGTGTGTTGTTGTGTGTGTTTGCTTTGCTGAAGTGTTGCTGTGTGCGTTTACCTTGCTGTAGTGTGCCGCTGTGTGTTTACCTTGCTGTAGTGTGTTGCTCTATGTGTTTACCTTGCTGTAGTGCACCGCTGTGTGTGTTTACCTTGCTGTAGTGTGCCGCTGTGTGTTTACCTTACTGTAGTGTGTTGCTGTGTGTGTTTAACTTCCTGTAGTGTTGCTGTGTGTGTTTACTTTGCTGTACTGCGCCGCTGTGTGTGTTTACCTTGCTGTAGTGCGCCGCTGTGTGTTTACCTTGCTGTGGTGTTGCTGTGTGTGTTTACCTAGCTGTAGAGCGACATTGTCTGTGTTTACATTGCTGGAGTGTTGCTGTGTGTGTTTATCTTGCGGGAGTGTTGCTGTGTGTGTTTATCTTGCTGTATTGCGCCGCTGTAAGTGTTTACCTTGCTGGAGTGTTGCTGTATGTGTTAACCTTGCTGTAGTGTTGCTGTATGTCTTTACTTTGCTGGAATGCACCGCTGTGTGTGTTTACCTTGCTGGAGAATTGCTGTGTGTGTTTACCTTGCTGTAGTGCGCCGCTGTGTTTGTTTACCTTGCTGGAGTGTTCCTGTGTTTGTTTACCTTGCTGTAGTGCGCTGCTGTGTGTGTTTACCTTGTTGGAGTGTTCCTGTGTGTGTTTACCTTGCTGTACTGCGCCGCTGTGTGTGTTTACCTTGCTGGAGTGTTGCTGTGTGTGTTTATCTTCCTGGAGTGTGTTGCTGTGTGTGTTTACCTTGCTGGAGTGTTGTTGTGTGTGTTTACCTTGCTGTAGTGCGCCGCTGTGTGTGTTTACCTTGCTTTAGTGTTGCTGTGTGTGTTTACCTTGCTGGAGTGTGTTGCTGTGTGTGTTTACCTTGCTGTAGTGCGCCGCTGTATGTGTTTACCTTGCTGGAGTGTGTTGCTGTGTGTGTTTACCTTGCTGTAGTGCGCCGCTGTGTGTGTTTACCTTGCTTCAGTTTTGCTGTTTGTGTTTACCTTGCTGGAGTGTTGCTGTGTGTGTTTACCTTGCTTCAGTGTTGCTGTGTGTGTTTACCTTGCGGTTGTGTTGCTGTTTGTGTTTACCTTGCTGTAGTGTTGCTGTGTATGTTTACCTTGCTGGAGTGTGTTGCTGTGTGTGTTTACCTTGCTGGAGTGCGCCGCTGTGTGTGTTTACCTTGCTAGAATGTGTTGCTGTGTGTGCTTACCTTGCTGGAGTATTACTGTGTGTGTTTACCTTGCTGTAGTGTGCCGCTGTGTGCGTTTACCTTGCTGGAGTGTTGCTGTGTGTGTTTACCTTGCAGTAGTGCGCCGCTGTGTAAACACACAGCGGCGCACTACTGCACTACCTTGCTGTAGTGTATTGCCCCATGTTTACCTTGCTGGAATGTTGCTGTGTGTGTTTACTTTGCTGGAGTGTGTTGCTGTGTGTGTGTACCTTGCTGTAGTGTGCCACTGTGTGTGTTTACCTTGCTGTAGTGCCGCTGTGTGCGTTTACCTTGCTGGAGTGTTGCTGTGTGTGTTTACCCTGCAGTAGTGCGCCGCTGTGTAAACACACAGCGGCGCACTACTGCACTACCTTGCTGTAGTGTATTGCCCCATGTTTACCTTGCTGGAGTGTTGCTGTGTGTGTTTACTTTGCTGGAGTGTGTTGCTGTGTGTGTTTACCTTGCTGTAGTGTGCCACTGTGTGTGTTTACCTTGCTGTAGTGCGCCGCTGTGTGTGTTTACCTTGCTGTAGTGCGCCGCTGTGTTTGTTTACCTTGCTGGAGTGTTGCTGAGTGTGTACCTTGCTGTAGTATTGCTGTGTGTGTTTACCTTGCTGTACTGCTGCTGTGTGTATTTACCTTGCTGTAGTGCGCGGCTGTGTGTGTTTACCTTGCTGTAGTGTTGCTGTGTGTGTTTACCTTGCTGTAGTGCGCCGCTGTGTGTGTTTATCTTGCTGGAGTGTTGCTGTGTGTGTTTACTTTGCTGTAGTGTGCCGCTGTGTGTGTTTACCTTGCTGGAGTGTGTTACTGTGTTTTTACCTTGCTGGAGTGTTGCTGTGCGTGTTTACCTTGCTGGACTGTGTTGCTGTGTGTGTTTACCTTACTGTAGTGCGCTGCTGTGTGTGTTTACCTTGCTGTAGTGCGCCGCTGTGTGTGTTTACCTTGCTGGAATGTGTTGCTGTGTGTGTTTACCTAGCTGTAGTGCGACGTTGTGTGTGTTTACCTTGCTGGAGTGTTGCTGTGTGTGTTTATCTTACTGGAGTATTCCAGTGTGTGTTTACCTTGCTGTAGTGCGCCGCTGTAAGTATTTATCTTGCTGGAGTGTTGCTGTGTGTGTTTACCTTGCTATAGTGTTGCTGTATGTCTTTATTTTGCTGGAGTGCGCCGCTGTGTGTGTTTACCTTGCTGGAGAATTGCTGTGTGTGTTTACCTTGCTGTAGTGCGCCGCTGTGTTTGTTTATCTTGCTGGAGTGTTACTGTGTGTGTTTCCCTTGTTGGAGTGTGTTCCTGTGTGTGTTTACCTTGCTGTATTGCGCCGCTGTGTGTGTTTACCTTGCTGGAGTGTTGCTGTGTTTGTTTATCTTCCTAGAGTGTGTTGCTGTGTGTGTTTACCTTGCTGGAGTGTTGTTGTGTGTGTTTACCTTGCTGTAGTGCGCCACTGTGTGTGTTTACCTTGCTTTAGTGTTGCTGTGTGTGTTTACCTTGCTGGAGTGTGTTGCTGTGTGTGTTTATCTTGCTGTAGTGCGCCGCTGTGTGTGTTTACCTTGCTGGAGTGTGTTGCTGTGTGTGTTTACCTTGCTGAAGTGCGCCGCTGTGTGTGTTTACCTTGCTTCAGTTTTGCTGTGTGTGTTTACCTTGCTGGAGTGTTGCTGTGAGTGTTTACCTTGCTTCAGTGTTGCTGTGTGTTTACCTTGCGGTTGTGTTGCTATTTGTGTTTACCTTGCTGTAGTGTTGCTGTGTGCGTTTACCTTGCTGGAGTGTGTTGTTGTGTGTGTTTACCTTGCTGGAGTGCGCCGATGTGTGTGTTTACCTTGCTAGAATGTGTTGCTGTGTGTGTTTACTTTGTTGGAGTCTTGCTGTGTGTTTACCTTGCTGTAGTGCGCCGCTGTGTGTGTTTACCTTGCTTTAGTGTTGCTGTGTGTGTTTACCTTGCTGGAGTGTGTTGCTGTGTGTATTTGCCTTGCTGTCGTGTGGCGCTGTGTGTGTTTACCTTGCTGGAGTGTTGCTGTGTGTGTTTACCTTGCTGTATTTCGCTGCTATGTGTGTTTACCTTGCCGTAGTGTGTTGCTGTGTGTTTACCTTGCTGGAGTGTTGCTGTGTGTGTTTACCTTGCTGTAGTGTGCCACTGTGTGTGTTTACCTTGCTGTAGTGTTGCTGTGTGTGTTTACCTTGCTGTAGTGTGTTGCTGTGTGTGTTTACCTTGCTGTAGTGTTGCTGTGTGTGTTTACCTTGCTGTAGTGTGCCGCTGTGTGTGTTTACCTTGCTGTAGTGCGCCGCTGTGTGTTTTTACCTTGTTGTAGTGCGCCACTGTGTGTGTTTACCTTGCTGGAGTGTTGCTGTGTGTGTTTACCTTGCTGTAGTGTTGCTGTGTGTATTTATCTTGCTGTAGTGTTGCTGTGTGTGTTTACCTTGCTGTAGTGCGCCGCTGTGTGTGTTTACCTTGCTGTAGTGTTGCTGTGTGTGTTTACCTTACTGTAGTGCGCCGCTGTGTGTGTTTACCTTGCTGGAGTTTTGCTGTGTGTGTTTACCTTGCTGCAGTGTGTTGCTGTGTGTGTTATACTTTGCTGGAGTGTTGCTGTGTGTGTTTATCTTGCTGGAGTGTGCCGCTGTGTGTGTTTACCTTGCTGTAGTGTGTTGCTTTTTGTGTTTACCTTGATGTAGTGTGCTGCTGTGTGTGTTTACTTTGCTGGAGTGTGTTGCTGTGTGTGTTTACCTTGCTGTAGTGTTGCTGTGTTTGTTTACCTTGCTGTAGTGTGTTGCTGTGTGTTTATTTTGATGGAGTGATTTGCTGTGTGTATTTACCTTGCTATAGTGCGCCGCTGGGTGTTTACCTTGCTGTAGTGTTGCTGTGAGTGTTTACCTTGCTGTAGTGCGTCGCTGTGTGTGTTTACCTTGCTGGAGTGTTGCTGTGTGTGTTTACCTTGCTGGAGTGTTGCTGTGTGTGTTTACCTTGCTGTAGTGTGCCGCTGTGTGTGTTTACCTTGCTGTAGTGTGCCACTGTGTGTGTTTACCTTGCTGTAGTGTTGCTGTGTGTGTTTACCTTGCTGTAGTGTGTTGCTGTGTGTGTTTACCTTGCTGTAGTGTTGCTCTGTGTGTTTACCCTGCTGTAGTGTGCCGCTGTGTGTGTTTACCTTGCTGTAGTGCGCCGCTGTGTGTTTTTACCTTGTTGTAGTGCGCCACTGTGTGTGTTTACCTTGCTGGAGTGTTGCTGTGTGTGTTTACCTTGCTGTAGTGTTGCTGTGTGTATTTATCTTGCTGTAGTGTTGCTGTGTGTGTTTACCTTGCTGTAGTGCGCCGCTGTGTGTGTTTACCTTGCTGTAGTGTTGCTGTGTGTGTTTACCTTGCTGTAGTGCGCCGCTGTGTTTGTTTACCTTGCTGGAGTTTTGCTGTGTGTGTTTACCTTGCTGTAGTGTGTTGCTGTGTGTGTTTTACCTTGCTGGAGTGTTGCTGTGTGTGTTTATCTTGCTGGAGTGTGCCGCTGTGTGTGTTTACCTTGCTGTAGTGTGTTGCTTTGTGTGTTTACCTTGATGTAGTGTGCTGCTGTGTGTGTTTACTTTGCTGGAGTGTGTTGCTGTGTGTGTTTACCTTGCTGTAGTGTTCCTGTGTTTGTTTACCTTGCTGTAGTGTGTTGCTGTGTGTTTATTTTGCTGGAGTGTGTTGCTGTTTGTATTTACCTTGCTGTAGTGCGCCACTTTGTGTTTACCTTGCTGGAGTGTTGCTGTGAGTGTTTTCCTTGCTGTAGTGCGTCGCTGTGTGTGTTTACCTTGCTGGAGTGTTGCTGTGTGTGTTTACCTTGCTGGAGTGTTGCTGTGTGTGTTTACCTTGCTGTAGTGTGCCGCTGTGTGTGTTTTCTTTGCTGGAATGTTCCTGTGTTAGTTAATCTTGCTGTAGTGTGCCGCTGTAGGTGTTTACCTTGTTGTATTGTGTTGCTGTGTGTGTTTACCTTGCTGTAGTGCGCCGCTGTGTGTGTTTACCTTTCTGTAGTATGTTGCTGTGTTTTTACCTTGCTGTAGTGTTGCTGTGTGTGTTTACTTTGCTGTAGTGTTGCTTTGTGTATTTACCTTGCTGTAGTGCACCGCTGTGTGTGTTTACATTGCTGTAGTGTGTTGCTGTGTGTGTTTAGCTTGCTGTAGTGTGCCGCTGTGTGTGTTTACCTTGCTTTAGTGTTGCTGTGTGTGTTTACCTTGCTGTAGTGTTCCGCTTTGTGTGTGTTTACCTTGCTGTGTGTTTACCTTGCTGTGTGTGTTTACCTTGCTGTAGTGTGTTGCTGTGTATGTTTACCTTGCTGTAGTGTGCCGCTGTGTGTGTTTACCATGCTGGAGTCTCGCTGTGTGTGTTTACCTTGCTGCAGTGTGTTGCTGTGTTTGTTTACCTTGCTGGAGTATGTTGCTGTGTGTGTTTACCTTGCTGGAGTGCGTAGCTGTGTGTGTTTATCTTGCTGGAATGTGTTGTTGTGTGTGTTTATCTTGCTGGAGTGTTTCTGTGTGTGTTTACCTTGCTGTAGTGTGCCGCTGTGTGTATTTATCTTGCTGTAGTGCGCTGCTGTGTGTGATTACCTTGCTGTAGTGCGCTGCTGTGTGTGTTTTCCTTCCTGTAGTGTTGCTGTGTGTGTTTACCTTGCTGTAATTTGCTGCTGTGTGTGTTTACCTTGCTGTAGTGTTGCTGTGTTTGTTTACTTTGCTGTAGTGCGCCACTGTGTGTGTCTACCTTGCTGGAGTGTTGCTGTTTGTATTTACCTTGCTGTAGTGTGTTGCTGTGTGTGTTTACTATGCTGTAGTGTTGCTGTGTGTGTATACCTTGCTGTAGTGCGCCGCTGTGTGTGTTTATCTTGTTGTAGTGCACCGCTGTGTGTGTTTATCTTGCTGTAGTGCGCCACTGTGTGTGTTTACCTTACTGTAGTGTATTGCTGTGTGTGTTTACCTTGCTGTAGTGTGCCGCTGTTAGTGTTTACCTTGCTGAAATCTTGCTGTTTGTGTTTACCTTGCTGTAGTGTGTTGCTGTGTGTGTTTACCTTGTTAGAATATGTTGCTGTGTGTGTTTACCTTGCTGGAGTGGGCCGCTGTGTGTGTTTACCTTGCTGGAATTTGTTGCTGTGTGTGTTTACCTTGCTGGAGTGTTGCTGTGTTTACCTAGCTGTAGTTTGCCGCTGTGTGTGTTTATCTTGCTGTAGTGCGCCGCTGTGTATTTACCTATCTGTAGTGCGCCGCTGTGTGTGTTTACCTTGCTGTAGTGTTGCTGTGTGTGTTTACCTTGCTGAAGTTCGCCGCTGTCTGTGTTTACCCTGCTGTAGTGTTGCTGTGTGTGTTTACTTTGCTGTAGTGCGCCGATGTGTGTGTCTACCTTGCTGGATTGTTGCTGTGTGTGTTTACCTTGCTGTAGTGTGTTGCTGTGTGTGTTTACCTTGCTGGAGTGTTCCTGTGTGTGTTTACCTTGCTGTATTGCGCCGCTGTGTGTGTTTACCTTGCTGGAGTGTTGCTGTGTGTGTTTATCTTCCTGGAGTGTGCTGCTGTGTGTGTTTACCTTGCTGGAGTGTTGTTGTGTGTGTTTACCTTGCTGTAGTGCACCGCTGTGTGTGTTTACCTAGCTTTAGTGTTGCTGTGTGTGTTTACCTTGCTGGAGTGTGTTGCTGTGTGTGTTTACCTTGCTGTAGACCGCCGCTGTTTGTGTTTACCTTGCTGGAGTGTGTTGCTGTGTGTGTTTACCTTGCTGTAGTGCGCCGCTGTGTGTGTTTACCATGCTTCACTTTTGCTGTGTGTGTTTACCTTGCTGGAGTGTTGCTGTGCGTGTTTACCTTGCTTCAGTGTTGCTGTGTGTGTTTACCTTGCGGTTGTGTTGCTATTTGTGTTTACCTTGCTGTAGTGTTGCTGTGTGTGCTTACCTTGCTGGAGTATGTTGATGTGTGTGTTTACCTTGCTCGTGTGCGCCGCTGTGTGTGTTTACCTTGCTAGAATGTGTTGCTGTGTGTGTTTACCTTGCTGGAATCTTGCTGTGTGTGTTTACCTTGCTGTAGTGTGTTGCTGTGTGTGTTTACCTTGCTGTAGTGTTGCTTTGTGTGTTTACCTTGCTGTAGTGTGCCGCTGTGTGTGTTTACCTTGCTGTAGTGCGCCGCTGTGTGTTTTTACCTTGTTGTAGTGCGCCTCTGTGTGTGTTTACCTTGCTGGAGTGTTGCTGTGTGTGTTTACCTTGCTGTAGTGTGGCGCTGTGTGTGTTTACCTTGCTGGAGTGTTGCTGTGTGTGTTTACCTTGATGTAGTGCGCATCTGTGTGTGTTTACCTTGCCGTAGTGTGTTGCTGTGTGTTCACCTTGCTGGAGTGTTGCTGTGTGTGTTTACCTTGCTGTAGTGTGCCACTGTGTGTTTTTACCTTGCTGTAATGATGCTGTGTGTGTTTACCTTGCTGTAGTGTGTTGTTGTGTGTGTTTACCTTGCTGTAGTGTTGCTGTGTGTGCTTACCTTGCTGTAGTGTGCCGCTGTGTGTGTTTACCTTGCTGTAGTGCGTCGCTGTGTGTGTTTACCTTGTTGTAGTGCGCCACTGTGTGTGTTTACCTTGCTGTAGTGTGCCGCTGTGTGTGTTTACCTTGCTGAAGTCTTGCTGTTTGTGTTTACCTTGCTATAGTGTGTTGCTGTGTGTGTTTACCTTGTTAGAATATGTTGCTATGTGTGTTTACCTTGCTGGAGTGCGCCGCTGTGTGTGTTTACCTTGCTGGAATGTGTTGCTGTGTGCGTTTACTTTGCTGGAGTGTTGCTGTGTGTGTTTACCTTGCTGTAGTTTGCCGCTGTGTGTGTTTATCTTGCTATAGTGCGCCGCTGTGTGTTTACCTTGCTGTAGTGCGCCGGTGTGTGTGTTTACCTTGCTGTAGTGCGCCGCTGTGTGTGTTTTCCTTGCTGTAGTTCGCCGCTGTGTGTGTTTATCTTGCTGTAGTGTTGCTGTGTGTGTTTACTTTGCTGTAGTGCGCCGTTGCGTGTGTTTACCTTGCTGGATTGTTGCTGTGTGTGTTTACCTTGCTGTAGTATGTTGCTGTGTGTGTTTACCTTGCTGGAGTGTACCTGTGTGTGTTTACCTTGCTGTATTGCGCCGCTGTGTGTGTTTACCTTGCTGGAGTGTTGCTGTGTGTCTTTATCTTCCTGGAGTGTGTTGCTGTGTGTGTTTACCTTGCTGGAGTGTTGTTGTGTGTGTTTACCTTGCTGTAGTGCGCCGCTGTGTGTGTTTACCTTGCTTTAGTGTTGCTGTGTTTGTTTACCTTGCTAGAGTGTGTTGCTGTGTGTGTTTACCTTGCTGTAGTGCGCCGCTCTTTGTGTTTACCTTGCTGGAGTGTGTTGCTGTGTGTGTTTACCTTGCTGTAGTTCGCCGCTGTGTGTGTTTACCTTGCTTCAGTTTTGCTGTGTGTGTTTACCTTGCTGGAGTGTTGCTGTGCGTGTTTACCTTGCTTCAGTGTTGTTGTGTGTGTTTACCTTGCGGTTTTGTTGCTATTTGTGTTTACCTTGCTGGAGTGTTGCTGTGTGTGTTTACCTTGCTGGAGTATGTTGCTGTGTGTGTTTACCTTGCTGGAGTGCGCCGCTGTGTGTGTTTACCTTACTAGAATGTGTTGCTGTGTGTGTTTACCTTGCTGGAGTCTTGCTGTGTGTGTTTACCGTGCTGTAGTGCGCCGCTGTGTGTGTTTACCTTGCTGGAGTGTTGCTGTGTGTGTTTACCTTGCTGGAGTGTGTTGCTGTGTGTGTTTACCTTGCTGTAGTGTGGCGCTGTGTGTGTTTACCTTTCTGGAGTGTTGCTGTGTGTGTTTACCTTTCTGTAGTGCGCTGCTGTGTGTGTTTACCTTGCCGTAGCATGTTGCTGTGTGTTTACCTTGCTGGAGTGTTGCTGTGTGTGTTTACATTGCTGTAGTGTGCCACTGTGTGTGTTTACCTTGCTGTAGTGTTGCTGTATGTGTTTACCTTGCTGTAGTGTGTTGCTGTGTGTGGTTACCTTGCTGTAGTGTTGCTGTGTGTGTTTACCTTGCTGTAGTGTGCCGCTGTGTGTGTTTACCTTGCTGTAGTGCGCCGCTGTGTGTGTTTACCTTATTGTAGTGCGCCACTGTGTGTGTTTACATTGCTGGAGTGTTGCTGTGTGTGTTTAACTTGCTGTAGTGTTGCTGTGTGTATTTATCTTGCTGTAGTATTGCTGTGTGTGTTTACCTTGCTATAGTGCGCCGCTGTGTGTGTTTACCTTGCTGTAGTGTTGCTGTGTGTGTTTACCTTGCTGTAGTGCACCGCTGTGTGTGTTTGCCTTGCTGGAGTTTTGCTGTGTGTGTTTACCTTGCTGTAGTGTGTTGCTGTGTGTGTTTACCTTGCTGGAGTGTTGCTGTGTGTGTTTATCTTGCTGGAGTGTGCCGCTGTGTGTTTTTAACTTGCTGTAGTGTGATGCTTTGTGTGTTTACCTTGATGTAGTGTGCTGCTGTGTGTGTTTACTTTGCTGGAGTGTGTTGCTGTGTGTGTTTACCTTGCTGTAGTCTTGCTGTGTTTGTTTACCTTGCTGTAGTGTGTTGCTGTGTGTTTATTTTGCTGGAGTGTGTTGCTGTGTGTATTTACCTTGCTGTAGTGCGCCGCTGTGTGTTTACCTTGCTGGAGTGTTGCTGTGAGTGTTTACCTTGCTGTAGTGCGTCGCTGTGTGTGTTTACCTTGCTGGAGTGTTGCTGTGTGTGTTTACCTTGCTGGAGTGTAGCTGCGTGTGTTTACCTTGCTGTAGTGTGCCGCTGTGTGTGTTTACCTTGCTGAAGTGTTCCTGTGTTAGTTAATATTGCTGTAGTGCGCCGCTGTATGTGTTTACCTTGTTGTATTGTGTTGCTGTGTGTGTTTACCTTGCTGTAGTGCGCCGCTGTGTGTGTTTACCTTTCTGTAGTATGTTGCTGTGTTTTTACCTTGCTGTAGTGTTGCTGTGTGTGTTTACTTTGCTATAGTGTGTATTTATCTTGCTGTAGTGCGCCGCTGTGTGTGATTACCTTGCTGTAGTGCGCTGCTGTGTGTGTTTTCCTTGCTGTAGTGCTGCTGTGTGTGTTTACCTTGCTGCAGTTCACTGCTGTGTGTGTTTACCTTGCTGTAGTGTTGCTGTGTTTGTTTACTTTGCTGTAGTGTGCCACTGTGTGTGTCTACTTTGCTGGAGTGTTGCTGTTTGTATTTACCTTGCTGTAGTGCGCCGCTGTGTGTGTTTACTTTGCTATAGTGTTGCTGTGTGTGTATACCTTGCTGTAGTGCGCCGCTGTGTTTGTTTATCTTGTTGTAGTGCGCCGCTGTGTGTGTTTATCTTGCTGTAGTGCGCCACTGTGTGTGGTTACCTTGCTGTAGTGTGTTCCTGTGTGTGTTTACCTTGCTGTAGTAAGCCGCTATGTGTTTACCTTGCTGAAGTCTTGCTGTAGTGTGTTGCTGTGTGTGTTTACCTTGTTAGAATATGGTGCTGTGTGTGTTTACCTTGCTGGAGTGCCCCGCTGTGTGTGTTTATCTTGCTGGAATGTGTTGCTGTGTGTGTTTACCTTGCTGGAGTGTTGCTGTGTGTGTTTACCTTGCTGTAGTTTGCCGCTGTGTGTTTTTATCTTGCTGTAGTGCGCCGCTGTGTGTGTTTACCTTGCTGTAGTGCGCCGCTGTGTGTGTTTTCCTTGCTGTAGTGTTGCTGTGTGTGTTTTCTTTGCTGTAGTGCGCCATTGTGTGTGTCTATCTTGCTGGATTGTTGCTGTGTGTTTTTACCTTGCTGTAGTGTCTTGCTGTGTGTGTTTACCTTGCTGTAGTGCGCCTCTGTGTGTGTTTACCTTGCTGGAGTGTGCCGTTGTGTGTGTTTACCTTGCTGTAGTGTGTTGCTTTGTGTGTTTACTTTGATGTAGTATGTTGCTGTGTGTGTTTACCTTGCTGGAGTGTGTTGCTGTGTGTTTACCTTGCTCTAGTGCGCCGCTGTGTGTGTTTACCTTGCTAGAGTGTTGCTGTGTGTGTTTATCTTGATGTAGTGTGTTGCTGTGTGTGTTTACCTTGCTGGAGTGTGTTTCTGTGTGAGTTTACTTTGCTGTAGTGTGCCGCTGTGTGTTTACCTTGCTGGAGTGTGTTTCTGTGTGTGTTTACCTTGCTGGAGTGTGTTGCTATGTGTGTTTACCTTGTTGTAGTGCGCCGCTGTGTGTGATTACCTTGCTGGAGTGTGTTGCTGTGTGTGTTTACCTTGCTGGAGTTTTGCTGTGTGTGTTTACCTTGCTGGAGTGTTGCTGTGTGTGTTTACCTTGCTGTAGTGTGTTGCTCTGTGTGTTTACCTTGCTGAAGTGTGTTGCTGTGTGTGTTTACCTTGCTGGAGTGTGTTGCTGTGTGTGTTTAGCTTGATGTAGTGTTTCTGTTTGTGTTTTCCTTGCTGTAGTGTGTTGCTATGTGTGTTTACCTTGCTGTAGTGTGTTGCTGTGTAGGTTTACCTTGCTGTAGTGTTGTTGTGTGTTTATCTAGCTGTAGTGTGTTGCTCTGTGTGTTTACTTTGCTGGAGTATGTTTCTGTGTGTGTTTACCTTGCTGTAGTGCGCCGCTGTGTGTGTTTATCTTGCTGGAGTGTGTTGTCTTGTGTGTTTACCTTGCTGTAGTGTGTTGCTGTGTGTGTTAACTTGCTGGAGTGTGTTGCTGTGTGTGTTTACCTTGCTGTAGTGTGTTGCTGTGTGTGTTTACCCTGCTGGAGTATGTTGCTGTGTGTGTTTACCTTGCTGTAGTGCGCCGCTGTGTGTATTTACCTGGATGTAGTGTGTTGCTGTGTGTGTTTACCTTGCTGGAAGGTGTTGCTCTGTGTGTTTACCTTGCTGGTGTGTGTTGCTGTGTGTGTTTACCTTGCTGGAGTGTGTTGCTGTGTGTGTTTACCTTGCTGTAGTGCGCCGCTGTGTGTGTTTATCTTGCTGGAGTGTGTTGCTGTGTGTGTTTACCTTGCTGGAGTGTTGCTGTGTGTGTTTATCTTGCTGGAGTGTTGCTTTGTGTGTTTACCTTGCTGGAGTGTGTTGCTGTGTGTGTTTACCTTGCTGTAGTGTGTTGCTGTGTGTGTTTACCCTGCTGGAGTATGTTGCTGTGTGTGTTGATCTATCTGTAGTTCGCCGCTGTGTGTATTTACCTTGATGTAGTGTTTTGCTGTGTGTATTTACCTTGCTGGAAGGTGTTGCTGTGTGTGTTTACCTTGCTGGAGTGTGTTGCTGTGTGTGTTTACCTTGCTGGAGTGTGTTGCTGTGTGTGTTTACCTTGCTGTAGTGCGCCGCTGTGTGTTTATCTTGCTGGAGTGTGTTGCTGTGTGTGTTTACCTTGCTGGAGTGTTGCTGTGTGTGTTTATCTTGTTGGAGTGTTGCTGTGTGTGTTTACCTTGGTGGAGTGTGTTGCTGTGTGTGTTTACCTTGCTGTAGTGTGTTGTTGTGTGTTTACCTTGCTGGAGTGTGTTGCTGTGTGTGTTTACCTTGCTGGAGTGTGTTGCTGTTTGTGTTTACCTTGCTGTATGTGTTTACCTTGCTAGAGTGTGTTTCTGTGTGTGTTTACCTTGCTGAAGTGTGTTGCTGTGTGTGTTTACCTTGATGTAGTGCGCGGCTGTGTGTGTTTACCTTGCTTGAGTGTGTTGCTGTTTGTGTTTACCTTGATGTAGTGCGCCGCTGTTTGTGTTTACCTTGCTGGAGTGTGTTGCTGTGTGTGTTTACCTTGATGTAATGCGCCGCTGTGTGTGTTTTCCTTGCTGGAGTGTGTTGTTGTGTGTGTTTACCTTGATGTAGTGCGCCGCTGTGTGTGTTTACCTTGCTGGAGTGTGTTGCTGTGTATCTTTACCTTGCTGTAGTGCGCCGCTGTGTGTTTACTTTGCTGAAGTGTGTTGTGTGTGTTTACCTTGCTGAAGTGTACCGGGCTGGAGATGTCTTCTTTATGTCCTATCTTCATGTATATATTTATCCAGTTTTATCTCTTTGCTGCAATCACTTCTTCCAATTTATTCTTAAATATCAATGCTTCTATGTGGAAAACTGTATTTCTTGACATTTCTCGACATCACTCCTGCGTGTAGTGTGTCTCAGTTTGTGATTGTGTGTACTCAAGCTCCCTGGTTCTCCCTCTGTCTGTGTTAGTATTAGTTATACCCCGTTACTCCTTGCTTATAATGAGTCAACAATTTGAAATATCTTATTTGCATCAGTATGTATGAATCCTTTAAATATTTTAAAACAATTTATAAGTTTACCTCGGAGACTTCGTTTATGCCAGCCTTTCTTTATAAGGTCTATTATATAAGGATATAATTATCTTAATGGCTCTATGCTGCACAGCCTGTGTGTTGTGTGAGGCAACAAAATCTGCACTGCATACTCCCAGTGTGGTCTCACTAAGCTACAAGGGTAGAATTACTTCTTTATTTTTGAAAGAGAAATTTCTGTATATAAATCCAAGCTTTGTGCTAATTTCATGCAGTGTATTTCTGTTGTTGGAAGAATTTAAGGTTCAAAGCAATCGTAACACCAAGATCCTTGACATTTTGTGCACGTTCCAGTTTCACACCGCATATTTCTTGTTCCTACTTGAAGAATATGACATTTGTTAATGTTAAAAGACAGCTCCCACCTTTGAGACCATACTGAGTTTCTGTATAAGTCTTCCTGGAGGCTTTGCCAACTCTAAGGCAACCTGGGGAAGGTAAACTGTGGAATTTGGATGTCATAGTGGCCCTGTGTCCCGGGGTAATGGAAAATGGAATAATTTCCACCACAGGCTCAAAGGCCAATGCGACAGGAGATGAACGCCCACAGCTACGAACAGCTTCACTGTGTGCCCCAGCTTTACCTTTACTTTTAGTAGTTAATTTACAAAACACTATGTTTAATGATAGATGTGACTTATCTGTCTATCTAATGAGAAGTTTTGTAGTCACACACAGAAAATAAGTGTAATATAAGGAAGAAAATCAAATATGGAAAATAAATAATCTCTCTCTCTCTCTCTCTCTCTCTCTCTCTCTCTCTCTCTCTCTCTCTCTCTCTCTCTCTCTCTCTCTCTCTCTCTCTCTCTCTCTCTCTCTCTCCTCGCTCTCTCTCTCTCTCTCTCTCTCTCTCTCTCTCTCTCTCTCTCTCTCTTTCTCTCTCTCTCTCTCTCTCTCTCTCTCTCTCTCTCTCTCTCTCTCTCTCTCTCTCTCGCTCTCTCTCTCTCTCTCTCTCTCTCTCTCTCTCTCTCTCTTTCTCTCTCTCTCTCTCTCTCTCTCTCTCTCTCTCTCTCTCTCTCTCTCTCTCTCTCTCTCTCTCTCTCTCTCTCTCTCTCTCTCTCTCTCTCTCTCTCTCTCTCTCTCTCTCTCTCTCTCTCTCTCTCTCTCTCTCTCTCTCTCTCTCTCTCTCTCTCTCTCTCTCTCTCTCTCTCTTCTCTCTCTCTCTCTCTCTCTCTCTCTCTCTCTCTCTCTCTCTCTCTCTCTCTCTCTCTCTCTCTCTCTCTCTCTCTCTCTCTCTCTCTCAGGGTTATGCGTAGTGCCTTTGCTCACCATGTCATTCTAAAACACGTTACGATCAATATTAAATCATGGTTGTAACTTTTCCTTGCAACAACACGCTTTAGCTTCATAGTCAAGGTTTTAGTTCATAATGGTTTTTTTTAGTATACATATATATCTATAACCTGATTAAATATTTGGGATAATCAGTGTCAAATATTTCATTTACGTATTTATTTATGTATTTATTTATTTTATAGATGGAAAAGAAATTTACTTGGAGTTTAGAAATAGAAACACGTAGATAGATGAGAGAGAGAAACGCAGTGAGTCAGCGTTATTATAATGTCATCCAATATGCAATCTTATTTCGGCCTGTAATTTTCATCCATTAGTGAATGTACTTTTATGTCCTTATTGTTCTTCCTTGCCACACACACATACACACACACACACACACACACACACACACACACACACACACACACACACACACATACACACACACACACACACACACACACACACACACACACACACACACATACACACACACACACACACACACACACACACACACACACACACACACACACACACACACACACACACACACACACACACACACACACCCACACACACACACACACACACACACACACACACACACACACACACACACAAACACACACACACACACACACACACATACACACACACACACACACACACACAATCATACACAGGCCTTCATGCTCGCATACACGTGCACATGAACATGATGTAGAAGGATATAAGGAAAAGTGAGAGAATATAAAAAGCAGTTACAAAAATTGCTCCAAGCTTGAAAGATTTACCGTATGAAGAAAAACTTTCTAAGCTGAAAATCCCAACTCTTGAGAAAAGAAGAGAAAGGGAGACTTTATAGCAGTGTATAGATCTCTCGAGCCTCAAATTGTCTGAAAAAAATTGGCAGCGAAGATCTGTTTGTGTTATAACAGAAACACAAGAGTAGTAATTGAGGACAAACTGAAAATGACTACATGGAAGAGAGACCAAAAAAAATACAGCTTCCCATATAAAAGCATAGAAGCCTGGAATAAAGTTGATGCAGAAGTGATTAATGCAAGAAATATTTTTGATTTCAAAATAAATTAA
>JAXIVD010001143.1:0-32500 GCA_036785275.1 Cancer borealis
GTATATATATATATATATATATGTATATATATATATATATGTATATATATATATATATGTTATATTATGTATATATATATATATATATATATATGTATATATATGTATATATATATATATGTGTATATATATATATATATATGTATATATATGTATATATATATATATATATATATATGTATATATATATATGTGTATATATATATATATGTATATATATATATATATATATATATATATATATATATATGTATATATATATATATATATGTATATATATATATATATGTATATATATATATATGTATATATATATATATATATATGTATATATATATATATATATGTATATATATATATATATATATATATATATATATATATGTATATATATATATATATGTATATATATATATATATATATATATATATATATATATATATATATGTATATATATATATATATATATGTATATATATATGTATATATATATGTATATATATATATATATGTATATATATATATGTATATATATATATGTATATTTATATGTATATTTATATGTATGTATATATATATGTATATATGTATATATATGTATATATATATATATATATATATATATATGTATATATATGTATATATATATATATATATATGTATATATATGTATATATATATATATATATATATATATATGTATATATATATATATATATATGTATATATATATATATATATATATATATATATATATATATATATATATATATATATATAAAATGCATACACGTGTGTGCTGCGGAATGAATTCCAAGGTACATTGGCGCTGAATATTCACCATGGAGTTATAAGTTTGTGTTTTATTCTCGGTGTATAAGATGACCCTTAGATTTAGAAGCCTTAAACTTGGCAAAAAATCTTGTCTTATAGTCCGGTATATACGGTACATTTATTTATAAGAGAGAACTACACATGCACTCGCCCAGTCAACTAGTACCTTACCATCAACCCTTTCAGACCTTCTACAACACTCATCCATATCTGCAGTTTTTCCTTCTTTAATCTCTTTTACTGCTTCTTTCACCTCTTTTTCTGTGATCTGAGTTATTCAACCCTCCTAACACATCCTTTCCTCATTTCCAGATATTCCATTCCTTATCCTCAGTAACTCCTTCCAGAATATATTATTTATCTGGAAATTTCGTCATCCTCCTACCCGACCTTCCATGTGCACTCACTTTTGTATCACACCTAGCCCTTTTGACTTGATAAATACAAAACACTAGTTAAAAATATTACTTACAGGACTCTGCTCTGGCTGGGTATCCTGTTCCTGCCACTGCTAGGAGCCACCTGGGTTCTGGCCGTCCTGTCTGTCTCAGAGGACTTGGAGATTCTTCACTATTTCTTCTCAGTATTCTCTCTGCTAACGGCAGTGTTCATCTTGGTGGGATACTGCCTACTTAATAGTCGAGTGAGAGATTCCCTTTACTTTATGTTCCGTACCTGCATGGGAAAGAAAGTGCCGTATCAGGAATCTCTCAGCGTCACCAGGACTTCTGTCGTCTCTGTGAGTAAACCATCTTTTAAATCTCTTGTAAGGTATATAATACTCTTGAGGGGTGGCTGTATCTGTTAGATTATTATTCATACTTTTAACCTGTAGGGAAATAAAGAGGATGGTTGTTACTTACACACCATTATTCCAGAGATCAGCACTGACCTACAATGATGACTTCAACATCCTACGGCGCAATATTGGCATATCCACCGCCAGCACCACCTCCCGATCCACCTGTAAGACCTCTAGTTCCCCCTACAGCAGGGGGGAGGGTGCAGCAGCTGGCCCGAGGGGAGTGGGTGCTTCCTCTAGTACCCCCAGCAACTATAACTCCAACACTGATCTCAACTCTCAGTCTGTAAAGTCACCATACGCCTATAATGATTCCACAACATTCCACAGAAAGCACAGTGAGTTTATTTACAAGCCACATGCTGTTTGAGTCTGAAACACATTATCAACTAGCTTTGCAAGAACCCATTTTTATCATGGGTTCCTCGCCTCTTGATAGGTATTTGTTCACTACCTCGAAGGCTGTTTCCCCACTCTGAAAGCCTTATGATTAAGGCTTTCAGAGTGGAGAAACAGCCCATTTGTAGCAGTGTGCCAGATACACCCCAAGTAAAGTCTTCAGTGGCAGTAACCTTAACTTGTAAAACTGCAACATCTACATCAAGCAATAGATGTTCGTTACAAATCCAATCTTTGGTTCTTAGAATTATTCCCAAAATTAGTCTTCCACAATTTGGAGTCTTATTTAAAAGTTGTCAAATAATGTACTTAGTATTGCATTGTTACCTTGTACCAAGCCACTAAACACTCCCACTGCCGCAGCTGCAGGTGCCCGCGCCAACAAGCGAAGGGATAGTGAGAGTGAGAGTGAGCTGAGCCTTGATCACCGCTCCCTTGACTTGGCCTCCTCCCACTCGAGTGATGAAGATGACACCACCACCCATAATGGCACTCTGAGGGTGAATGAGCGCCGCACCAATCCTCCTCCAGGTAGGGCCTTAACCTGCAATGCTATCACTGCTTCACTAAGCCTGTCTTGCATCACCTTTTCTGAAATATAACTTGTCACATATGAAGAAAAAACACATTAACTGAGGGTTAAAGTTATTAGCTTTTTTAACTACTTAATAATAATTAATGTTAGAGTATATAATATAAGGTGTCTCTCAAGTGTTAACAAAGGACTAACCCAACACCTGGGTCCACAGAGGTACCTCCCAAACCCTCCAGTTACCTACCTAACATATATGACCTGGACACAACAGCCGAGGCCCTGCCCCCTCCCCCTCCCCCTGGAATGATGGGGGGGAGGGAGGGGGTGACTGGCTCTCCACTCCTCCACAACATTCGTCCTCTCTATGCCACACACTGGTCCTCCCAGCTGCCACCAGCCTACCCAGGCATAATAAAAGGTGAATGGGCTAGTAAATTGTAATCCACTGCTGTCATTAATTAACATAATAATATTGCACTACATCACAAAATTAAAGATAAACCATAAGCAAAACCTAATTGATATTAATGTTCGTTTGACTTACAGAGCATAATGTAGCATCCCCGCCATGGGCCAGTGAACGCCTCTCCACCACGACTGCTTCTGACAACGAGATGTCAGACAAACCAGACAATTTGAGAGTAGAGTCCCGTCCAAGCCTCTCACGTTATCTGGATGAGGTAAACAAACAGTAAACATTAAGAACTAATCGATCAGCAGAGATGGGCACGCTTCCATTAATCCGCTAATTTGCTAAGTTTTTCATCGGCGGATTAGCTTTTTTACTCTGTCTATCTATATACCAGGCTGTTAGCCAAGACAAGGCACGCCAGAGTTCATGGAGACATTACTCTCCCCTCCCTTCTGTGTCTTGTCTTTTCATAGGTAAGTATACAGAGAAGGGGCTTCTCAGACCCCTCACTCCATCACGGTGGCAGAATTCTTATAGCCCCCACCACAACGCTTTTGCTAAATTCATATATTGTTAGCAAACTAATTAGCATCCATTAAATTTATTTTAAGTTCCCTAACTTTGAGTCTGATCACTTTTTTTGTGCTAATCAAAGTGACTGTTGCTTTGTCCCCATGTTGGGTGGAGAATGTTGTCACATTGAACTTTCCCAAATAAGCCTTGGAACTATTCTGTACCATTACTTGAGCCAGAATCTTCCTATCTTATTTATATGAGGAACAGGAGTAATGATTGACTATTCTCTTTTCTCCAGGCACGATCTCGCTATTCTCCAGCTGAGAACCAGTTTGGAACTTACTCCCCAAGTACCAAACACAGGTACTCGCCAGACACCAAGAAGTTCTCAACCCTTGACTCCAAGAGATATTCTCCTGACACAAGGAGATACTCGCCAGATATCCCTTCCTCCCGTCTCCATTCCCGTGACAACTCCTTCTCCCAGGAGCTGCCGCCCCCTCCACCACCCCATCATCATCCCCACCACGACATGAAGCGCATCTCCCCAGAAAACCTTGTGGTCCGAACAGAGTCTCGGGCAAGTAGGTCGAGTGTGGATAGTGGTGACAAGAGACGTTACTCGCCTCCAAATCCACTCCACCACCATCAAGTTATATACACTCCACAGAGTCAAAAACGGTTCCTCCACAATCTAGCAGAAGGCGAGTTGCGGTATTCTTGAAGTACCATCACCATTGTCATATAACATCACCATTACTATTTTCCCACAACTACTACTACTACTACTACAGCTCCACCACTATTGCCATAATCACCATTAGTGTAGCATGCTTACCTTCTGCACCGTGCATTTTCCCTCATGAAGCCAAAGCTTGGCAGGGGTTCTTGACACAAGTAGCTTCCCTGTGTATCTCGCTGCTTCCTGGAGAGTTTGTTCTTGATGATGTGGGTTTCTGCTGAACATGTGTTGTATACTTCCTTACTTCCAATTTCCCGAGTGGGTTTCCCTTGAATGCTACACTTACTACACAGAAAATTAGAAAATTCAAATCAATAATTCAGAGTATAAATGATTTTTAATTCACTTGTAAGAAGTCAAAGTATTACATTGAGCAGAGGAAATTTAGGAAGTTTTACTGATTTGTGCAATGAATGGTGCAAAAACACTGAAGTGGAATAATTAAAGCCACAGACAATACATGACAGAATTGAGTGATATTCCAATAACATGAAAAATGGAAGTAGAACTTAATGGATAGTTAGTTATAATAGTGGAGGGTAAGGGTTGGTGGATGTGGCAGCTGGCGGTCTAGGTGGTGACAGTCTACATTCACCAACAGACCCGAGTCCTGAGGCCCTGCCAGCACCTGTGATGGGGAGTGGGGCTGGAGGGGGGGATGGTAACATGATGGAAGTAAACAATCTTAATATATCCCCTTCCAATCCCCCTCCACCCCCCTCACCACCTCACTCCCTCTCAGCCTCCCTGATGGGCACGCACAAGATATCTGCCATAACACTAGGAATCTCAGATTCAGAGTAAGATTTAATAATGATTTTCTTCATTTAAGTCTAGATAAATAAGTTCAACATCTTATATAGTGCACTTCTTTTCTTATTGCCTGCAATTTGAGAATATTCAGAAATTTCAAGGTATTCAACTTCTCTTATTCCTATGGGTAGGTGAGTCTACTGTCTACTATTTTTCAACCAGCTTCTATTACTTGTTTAATGGCTAAGATACTGCACAACTCTATCAAATGTTATTGGTTGATGTAATTACATCATATTTTATTTTCTTTGCTATCCATAGGGAAGACTAAGGTAAAATGGGTAAGAAAACGGGGATGATTATCAAAGGTTACCCTACAGAATTTACTAAAGAAATGGATAATACAGACCAACATCTATCAAAAGTTACCTCATCTAAATCAGTGTATAATAAATTCCTTTACCAAATATTTTCCTATACCTTATCTGCGTGAGACTTTTGATATGAAACCCATTTTGAAATAATCAGCTTGAGAGCTTAAAATCAAGCTATAGCACTGTCTTCCAAAAGTAGCATGATCTTCTAATATATTGTGCTGATCACTGCCATTAAAAAGCAAAATGGATATTTACCTTTTCACATCCTGATTGTTTTCTGGATCCTTAGTGACCTTCATTGCCACCAAAAGTTTTCAAGTTGTACTCTTGTAGTGCTCACCTCTGTGATAAGCTTTTCTAGTGTGCTCAGCTTTTTCATCTATCTGGAAAGCATGTTATGATACATAGTTCTTGCTGATGCACAAGTATATGGAAAAAGCAAAGTTATTACTTTTAATACAATAATTTATGATAACTCAATAGGAGTTATGTAGTTGGATTAAAAGTTTGTCATAAAGTATAAATGTTTCTAATGATATTTATGCCTTTCTTTACAGCAAAGACAGCACAGAAACCACCGTCTGACACTAGATTCAGTGGACCAACTTAACGGGAATGGCTGAACAAGATAAGATAACCAATGTTAAAATGGGTGTCACAAATATTCCACTTGTTGATTGTAAATAAATTTTCATTTGTCATGTATAATTACTGTAGCAAAGCCTTCGGGATCATAATTCCATTGGCTAGAGGTACAAAAAGTTAACAAATGAAGCCATATTTTATGTATACTACTGCAATTAATGCACACTCATGTTTGGGATGTTTGTCAGTTGTGAACAGCATTGTTAGGAAGTTAGTGCATTTATTGTGTATCACAAAGTAAAACACTAAATACTTAATTGTGGAGAACTACTCCAAATTGCAAATTCAAAAAGAGGTGTGTGTGTGTCTGTTAATGTCTTTACACAGAAACTTTGTCAGTAATATGCTGCAGTTATATCACAATACTCAATGTATGTGTATGACAAGAAAACTATTGTTTAAAATCAAGTTTCATAACAACATCCTCCCTGCTTTGCCATAAAGCCACTTAGTTGTATCTATATACTGTGCAAATGTGTGCTCGTGAGTGGTTAAAGCATATTGGTTATTGTTATTTGTGTGTTATTTATTTTGTATGAGTTTCCAGAAATCCAGTGAGTAGCATAACGCTGTGATGAGGTCTATCAGGACCCTGACTCGGCACCACACTGGTGACTGACAACACTCAGGTTGTGGTATACAGTCTGAGTGTGCAGAAGACATTACTTTAGTCGCATGTACATATGCTTGTACATAAAGTTATATGTAACCGTTCCTGAGCAGGTCTCACTAGATCTGTGAACATTTAATATAAACTGTAAGCTATTGTTGCTACTGCTCCCCCCAAACACTCATCTTGCAATACCAAACTGACATTTTCCTTAGATATTTTTTTTTAAATTGATCTTAGTTAAGACCAAAAGGTGACCTTGACATTCACTTTGTCATTGTCTTAATTGACATGTATGGTGGTACATCAGTCCATTTAACATCCCTGCATGTCATCACCACTGATTCAAGGACAAAACAGTCCCCTCTCCGGAGCTCTTTTCCTTTCACAAACTTGTGAAATCCAAGGTAAAGGTTAAAATGAATTTCCTTACCAAATAGCCAAGCAACAATGTGCGTATGAACTAAAACATCTCACACATTCTTTGTGTTGTCTGTTAGTAAATACTATTCCTGCCTGAGTGTAATTCATTGTCAGTGATTGTGCATCATATGCAGTTTATTTAATCACAGACAGGGAGGGGAGGAAGGGTAAGGAAGCAAAGGAATTTAACAGCTATTTAACATAGCTATTCACAGGCAGATGTGTGATTTAAATAAAAGTTTATTGCTTTACTGTCTCCAGTAGACTACAAAATAATAATCAATTATGGCACAAAAATGAAAATTTAGCCACACAGGGGACTGTGTATAATTAAAAGGAAAATCAATGTTAGTTGAAAGGGAAGAGTTAAGAGCAACATACCCATCACCTACTTGGCTTCAAGTGACATTCCTTGATCATTATTCATGAATACATTTAAATGTATATTATTATTTGCAGTACAAAGATATTTTAATGTATATATTTATGTATATATTTTATTAAATGTAAATGTGTCGCATATCAGAGTATAAAAATCTTATCCTTTATGGTGAGTTAATGAGAAAAGAGTAAGTGCCAGAGGTCATATGGCACTAGGTTAAGCTAAAAGACAGAGATGATGGTAAGGCAAACTATGGGGGAGGGAAAGAATGGTTAGTTATAGTCAAATGGAGGATGCCGGTTTGTCACAGGAAGAAAATTATGTTGTCTAAAGTGGAAATGTGGTGATTCTGTAAGAATATCATTAAGGCGAGGGGTTGAGTTAAGTGATGGAAAGCTGCAACTCGAGCACCAATGAAACAAGGACTAAAAAGAATTACAAGACAAAGGGTCGATGAGGAATGTGTCATAAGATAAGAGTGAGCGACGTTGGTGTGGTCTAAACGTAATTGTGTAAGTGCAGTCTCCTATCGTTTATTCTTGTGACATGGGTCTGTCAAAGGAGAGACAGATGGTTTAACTACAAGAAGTTTATTCGAGAGGTCAAACCAGAAAGATTAACAATGGTTAAATAGAAAGGAACTAAAAAAATGAAATAATTATAGGCCGGGACTTTTATGAAACTATAACATCCTAACATAGTAGCAGAATAGGCCAGTGAGACAACACACTTATTGCCAGTAATAGCAACATGGCTTGGAACCCAACAAAAACAGACAGACTTTTTACGGGCATGGAGGTGAAACAGCCACTCTTGGATTTCACAAACTAAAGGGTGAATAGTATAAAGGGAGCATAGGAGGGAGAGAGAATTTTGAGAATCTGAAAATTACAAAGGATGAAGAGTAGGGGAGGCAATAGCCTAGTGACTAGTGGTCAGGCTGGCGGGCTTAGAGTCCCGAGTTCAAGTCCCGGCATCCACTGGCCACTTTTCTTTGGTATTACCTCCACGTGGCCAAAGATCACCCACATGCTGTCATAACACTATCTTCAACGGGATTTGCAAAGTTATATGCATTGAAGAGCTTTCGCTGGCAGTATGAGTCTCTCTCAACAGTGAAAACAAAGAAAAACGAGGTGCCGCTATAAAAAATCTAAAACCTGCGCTACTAACGAGCAGAGGCTGACCATCTAAATAGCCTCCATCAAGCCTACTGGTGCCACAGGTGCAAGATAAAAAAAAATAGATAAGGTAAGGTTCCTTAAACCAAAGAAAATAGTGTATAGCTCAGTCATAAGGACACTGGACACGCGTGGTAATTGGAACTAGAAATGTCGGGAGGGGAACAGAAAGGCAAAACCAGAGTCTTATTGAGAATTAGAGCCATCATCAAAAATGGGTGCAATTGGCATGAGTAACAATGTTCAGGAAAGAGATCATAAGATATAAGTTGGTGTATCAGACTTAGAAGAATTAGAGAGGGCAGAACAACAAATTGAGGAGGGAGGTATAAGCCATGGCAGAAAAGAATGGATATGGAAAGGGAGGACACTTAAATCATGAAAGGGGAAGTGGGAGAGAAGGGTGTTCATACAAATAGAAAATGAGTGTGGTAGTCGTTGATAGGAGAAACTACAAAGAAAGGGTTGTGGAATAGTAATCTTAGAAGTAAAGAAGGCAAAGCATTGAAGGGAAAGGAGGGTGCAGTGTCGGAAAAATCATAGTAAACCTGATTCTACATAAAGGCTTTCTACTGGGGAGGAACGAAAGGCGCCAAGAGCTAAGCGTAATCCGAGATGATGTATAAGGTCAAGTAAGCTTAGAGGAGAGGCAGAAGCAAAGGAGGACACATTACTTTTATAGTCAAGGGTTGAAAGTATTAATGCAACATGTAGGTGAGAAGCGTATTATGGTCTGCACCCCCAAAAAACATGAAAGAATTTTTAGCAGGCGAAGACATCAAAGAGTATTTTCCTTAGTGGTTCAGGTATGGTCCTTCCAGGTAAATCTAGAATCGAAAGTTAGATCAAGGAACTTGCCAGAGGACTGTAAAGGAATTCTATAAAGAAAAAGCGGTTGAAGTTACTATGTGGGAGCGGGTGAAGAAAATTGAAAAGGATTTTGTAGTAAAAAATCTGAAACCATGATTAGTGGCCCTAGAAGAAATTGTTGATATAGTAGATTGGATAATATGTTGGAGTGTTGAGGGCGAGGATCCAGTGGTATAGATAGCAAAGTCATCTACATAAAGGGATGATCGAACACTAATTGGTAAAGAAGATATAATATCATTAATTGCAGTAAGGAATAAGGTGGTGCTAAGGACATATCCTTGAGGGATACCGTTCATATAGATTCTATTAAAAACTGCTGGTAGGAAAGCTAAAAATAATGGTGGTAAATTTTGAAGCATAACATTAGGAATACCATCATGACCTTCACAGGCATTAAAACAGGACTTGAGAGCTGATATTGATTTAGAGGAGGAAAAAGGAGCTTTATATGACTTGGTGAATGATAAACAAAAGATGATAGGGTTTTGCTCGAGTCAATTTAATATCAGTGAACTGTAGAGGAAGATCCACAACTGATTTGGTTAAAGAATGAGCCAAGCTCATTTGGTACCAGTAGTGGATTTGCAATCAGTTCATCATATATATGTAATACAGTGCAGCTTTGGTCTCTGATACCAAGAACCTGCAATTATCAACCTTATGGATCCTGCAAAATTCAGGAGAGAGTTGTTGGTGTTCCTGGTCCCAGAGCCATGGGGACCAACACATTACATGCATATGAAACTTTTAAAATTACCTGATAGTGAGGAGAGCTGCGAATGTCAGAAGAAAATCTTTCACCTGACACTCGTAGTTTAAATCTGTTTATTTTATTTTTATTTTTTTGATGCCGGCCCAATTGAAGTGAGTCTTATAAGCCCATGTGTCTTATAAGCCAACAAATCTGGTAATTATCTGATAAGATCGTATATTTATGTGAATTATTATTTTTCTGAGGACAAAACAATGAGTTTGTATACATACCTGTAAGTTGTGGTTGGGTTGCTTGTGTGACATTGTCGAGCAGGGTGAGTCAGGTCACCGTGTCATGCCCAGCTATGCGGACCACTGTAATTCATAAATTTGAGGTAATCTATCATGGAAGCTTCACCTACAAATTCACTCATGTGTTCTCAACAGCCAAGCCAAAATTATCTGAATATAAATAAATATTTCTTAAAAGAGAAAGCAAATAGAGGACCTTTAATTGAAGGTGAGAAAGGACTAGCAGGACTGAAGTGACAACATAGCTGTCATATGCCTCAGGCAGCCACACCTTAAGTGAATTGATAAATTGGAAAGACGAATAGAAATCACAAAATATTGATTTTACGATCAAAACATAAGCCGTAACACTGTGCAAAATTCAAGTATGGCACAGGAAAGACTGAGCAGCTGAGTAGTTAGAGTCTGCTACTGAGGCATCAGGGTGCTGTGACCATAAACAAATACCTGTAGAAATGCAATGTGCTCCACCTGATCAGGCTATTGATCATATACGTGAGTACACAGTGATCGTAAATTGAAAAATGGATAGTATTACAGATCAATCGTATACGTGAAATATCGAAAACTGATGCATCGAATAACGTGGGAATTGTGCATCTGTCTTCTGATGCAAACTGGTAATCTCCTGAAAACAAGAACTGAAAACATAAAGTCATGCACATCCCCATCCCCATATACCCTAACCGCCTTGGAGACACTCCCAACTTTCTTAATCTTTTCCTAACTTCCAACACTTCAGCTTACTCTGTCAAACTTTCCTCTCCATTGGGCTCCTCCTATCACAATTGTATTTCCGTTACCTGTTCTATCACTCCAGTGCAGCCTCTGGACCTGCCTAAGCAGAGGTGCTTCAGGCATTTTAACGTTGCTAAGTGGGAGGACCTGAGGCAGTACTATTCTGAGTTTCCTTGGGATGATTATTGCTTCCATGTCAGAGATCCTTTTCTTTGTGCCGAGCGCATAACAGAGGTGATTATCTCTGGCATGGAGCTATACATTCCTCATACTTTCTCTATTACTAAAGCTAAAAAGCCTTGGTTTAACTCTGCTCGTTCTCGTGCTGTCAAAGATAGAGAGGCAGCTCACAAACAGCACCATAGCCATCCATCTGCTGAAACTCATGCCCTATATATTTCTGTCCGTAATTATGCCAAATCTTTTCTCCAACTTAATAAAAACTCCTTCATCAATAGAAAATGTCAAAATCTTTCCAATTCTAACTCTTCTCGTGATTTCTGGCATCTAGCCAATAATATCTCCAATAATTTTACTTCATCATCTCTCTCTCCTTTACTTCAACCAGACGGCTCCACAGCTGTCTCTTGTTTCTCTAAAGCTGAGCTCTACTTTGGATGATATTGGGCATATTCCTCCTACTCCTCCACCCTCTGACTGCTTCATCCCTAAAATCTAAATTCTTCATTATGACATTTTCCATGCCCTCTGGCCTTAATTCTCGAAGGCTTACAGTCCGGATGGAGTCCCTCCTGTTGTTCTCAAAAACTGTGCTTCCGAGCTCACCTCCTGCCAAGTCAAACTCTTTCGTCTGTGTCTACTTCTACCTATCCTTCTTGCTAGAAGTTTGCTCACATTCAACCTGTCCCTAAAAAGGGTGACCGCTCCAATCCTTCAAAATATCACCCTATAGCTTTGATTTCCTGCCTTTGAGTTTTTCCTTGATATAAGACAATGAGACATCTATCAGCTCACAACCTTCTCTTTGATTGCCAGTATGGTTTCCGGAAAGGCCGGTCTACTGGTGATCTTGCTTTTCTAACTGAATCTTGGTCATCCTCTTTAAGGGACTTCAGTGAAACCTTTGCTGTTGGTATTCACATATTGAAAGTCTTTGATAGAGTCTGGCATAAATCTTTAATTTCTAAACTACCCCCCTACGGATTCTATCTTTTTCTCTGTACCTTCATCTCCAGTTTCCTTTTTGACTGTGGATGGTCATTGTTCTTTTCTTAAACCTATCAACAGTGGTGTTTCTCAGGGTTCTGTCCTATTGCCCACTCTTTTTCTATTATTCATCAATGATCTCCTAAATCTGACTCAATGCCCTATCCACTCCTATACTGATGACACCACCTTGTATTTTTCAAAAAAATTTGTTATTGGGATAACCAAGATGCAGTTTCATCCACGGTCTCCACATGTGTATTATGATGGTTGTAATGCTGAAGCAGCTCACAAAGGAGCAAAATCTTCCCACATGCCTTGTCGTTCAGGAACTGTACTTTAAAGCATGGGTCCAATACCATCGGCATAATATATGATTGAAACCTCATAATATCAAGACCAGAAGCACAGAACCTAGTATAAAGCACAGACGGGAGCCACCATCTAGTCATTTTGATACTTTCTTTGTCACTAGCCTTGTGAATCAATCTAACCAACGTGCTCATGTTGGTGATAACGGTTAAGAGAGGGTACGAATTATCATTCATCTCAACAGTAAGATGGAAGAAGAGATGTAAGAGGAAGGGCTGCAGTGTGGTGACTTGTTCAATGATTTGTCACTCACTGGAAGATACATTTAGTAGCACCTCCTAGTCAGACAGATATAGCTGCACGAGCCTCTTCAGTAGCTGCCTCAGCATGAGATAGGCATTATTCCAAGGAGTGGGAATCTTCTGCACAAGCAGTAGTGCCTTTCCTTTTTATTTTCATCTAAGACTGAATACCTTTAGTTTCAGTGCTGGCTTTAGCAGAGTGGTTGAAGTGTGAAGCAAATCTACAGATTTACGTCAAAATGTCTTTCACAGACTTCTTCTTTTTGGGAATTTGATGGGGCCGTCACAAACTTCTGAGAGACAATGGCATTGTGTATGACAAGTTACAGAATGTGTAATGAGCAATGAATAGACTTGATCTCAAATAGAATGCTTGTTATCATTAAGCAGTATCGATGTATTACTGTGGCAACTGTAAGCATTCTGCTGGAAAGTTTTCAAGCTATCTGGCCTATCCAGTATCCAGTCAAATAGTCAAATTGACTATCCGGTACACCTTAACTCATGGGCCACCTTAACTTCTATAGATCAATTCCTTAGTGTTTCAAAACATGAGGCATTGAAGGTGTATGAAAGATGAATAGCCCAATTAGGGCTGTGTGCTTGAATGCAAATGGATTGAAAGATAAAAGGAGAATGGTTATTGAAAGTTGTCTGAGTGGAAGGGTGGATGTTTTAGGTATAAGTAAAACCCATTTGATTGGTCAGGGTGCATCTGAATGTTGAAAAGAATATGATGATGGTATGTGAGAAGGTACAGATATTGGAGCTTTGTGGACAGGGTTAGTTAAGTTATAAAGAAAAAAGTAAGGAAAAGTGTGCAATTCTGATGTCTGATCGTATGGAAAATTGACAGTATAGTTGGGTAAAGTGTAAGATTGGAATAGTCAAGTATGCCTGGGTGTATGTGTATGCACCAGCAAATATGAAAACATAAAAATGGAAGAGGAATTTAAAAATTTTGGAATAACTTGAATGAATGCGTTTGAGAGGAATAACGGTGAGTGTTTGTAAAGGATAAGGTTAGGTCAGATTTTATCTGTTTAGGTCATTAACCTTGCCTTGAAATTGTTAAGATCTGAACTCCTCAATCACTGAGCTTTCTATATTACATGGGAGATTCATTATTAGATAATACATTTCATACACTATAAGAATGTTACAGCTTTTTCAACACGTACCATTATATGAACAAAAAAATAAAACGTAAATTTTACCTGCGTTACAGCAGACATCGTTCTTCTTCTTGGGAATTTGATGGGGCCGAGCAGGCTGTGGTGCCATAGCCTCGAATGCCCTAAAAATGCAGGTAGCAGATGGGTTAGTGGATAGATCATGTGGAATTGACCTGTCCTTTGGAGGAAGGTCCGGGCGTTGAGCTAGCTTCCAGCTTGTGTAGGTGCGAGCATAGGTGGCTGTGGCTAATTATGAGTGTGGTGACGGCAGTGTGAGGCAAGGCTACGGGAGTCCGAGGGAGCCATTGATCTTCTGATTCTGTGCCTGCCACCATGACATTCACTGCCAAGTGCCAATCACGGGTGACGGCTCACGCTGGCGCTGCCGCCTGCCACCTACATCAAAGGAAGATCGCACTGCGTTCCCGACACGTAGCTGAATTTTTTGTTTTCCTTGTTTTATTTCTTAGAGTGCATACACATTACACTGTTCTACAATATACACATTCGTATTATAGTTTAGAAGCTAGTTATGTAGTGCGTTTCTCAGAACCATATTGTTTTATTTTGGTGTTGTGTACCCTGAACAAGATGCTTGTCCGCTTTGATCGAAAAGGTTCATAAAGGATTTCCTAATCCAAGATAACGGTGAGTTCGTTTATTGTTTGTTAATTGTTATAAGAACTACTTAGTAAGGTGAGAGGGGAGATAAACAAGTTAGTTGCTGTTTTGGATACAGTACAGACGAGAATTGGTAAGTTGTAAACTACAGGTGTAAAGCGCACTTTCCACCTGCCCTGTGTGTGTGCTGCCCTGCGTGCTAACGTGCACGCTCAATTTAAAACAGCGAGATGCAGTTATCTACCCAGCAAACATGGAATGAATGGGCCAATGATGGGCCAGTTCTGGCACTCCGGCATTGCAAGTGTTGGGCCAATGCTGTACATTTTGGCTGCCAGTACTGGCCTAATTTAATTCAGTTATCCGTTTGCACCCTGGCATGCATGGGCCCGATACTGGATCTGTGTTGGGCCAGATGTCGGATCAATGATGGGCCAATAATGGCACACCTACATCGTGCCTTAATAGTATGGCAGCAATCGGACCACCTTGGATATTGGTCCAATATAAAACCTGAATTCAAACAGATATTGTCCCAACACAGGACCTGAATGTAAACAGACGTATATATATATATATATATATATATATATATATATATATATATATATATATATATACATATATATATATATATATATATATATATATATATATATATATATATATATATAAGGTGCATTGTTTGGAAAAAATTGTTATACAATTTTTTATTAAAAAAATACAAAATGTTTATCCTAAATTATAGTGACTAATATATCACAGCCATTTATAAATTACAATGTCCCTGCTGATAATTAAGAAGATGACAAAATTACTCTATAATTATTTAGTAAATAATACACCACAGACATCATAAAAAACCCATCTCCTTGTTACCAGGGAGGACAGAGTTCCCCTCCGTTTCCAAGCCCATTGCCGTTGTGGAGGGGCTTAGGGACCAGATATTGAGGTCTGATGCTGCAAAGTTTTGAACTTCAATATCTGGTCCAACCAATTTTCGCTTGGCCTTTTTCTCTTTCTAAGTTAACTTCTCCTTGTTTCATCTATCTAATCTTCTTAACCTCTTACTATCCCCTTACCGCCTGTGAGTGTCTCATAAGACATCGCCAGGGCTCATAGGGCCCCTCAACACACCGTCATCCACCTCACCTGACAGAAGACAGATCAACTACCGCGCCTGTGATAGCATCATAGGACATCACCAGGGCTCATAGTGTTCCCCAAGGGATCCTCGCAGCCCTAAAACAACAACAACAACAAGGGAGGACAGAGGTAGAGGCCAGAGGAAAGAGAAAACAAACAGTAGGTAAAAGGAATAGTAGAGATCACCCAATGAAATGGGTCACACAAGCAATTCACTCTACCCTTCAAGCCCGAGGGGATCACAGACTACCCCCAAACCAAACTGATCCACAACTTAAGTCGCTTTTGGGAAAACCATTTCTCAGCCTTTAAACTTAAAACATCACACACAATTAAGACACATCAGACAGGTTCCAAAATTACAGAAATACCATAATATGCATGCAAAAAAAAAATTCCATTGAACTG
Source organism: Cancer borealis (assembly GCA_036785275.1). NCBI lineage: Eukaryota > Metazoa > Arthropoda > Malacostraca > Decapoda > Cancridae > Cancer > Cancer borealis. The sequence continues at coordinate 16,360 of JAXIVD010001143.1, forward strand.
AGGTTCACTTCAGGCACAGTGGATCTACAAACTAAAAAATAAAATATAAAATATATAAAGAGAATATTAGAAATTATTTATAGTACTCAAGATCCATAGCATTACCAGGGCTGGGAAAATGTGTGTATTTCCTAATGTACCAAACAAAAAAGTGAACTTTAGAAATCCCAGAAGTTGAATCTATGAACAGGTTGGATCTGTGTGAGAGAGAGAGAGAGAGAGAGAGAGAGAGAGAGAGAGAGAGAGAGACTATATAGCATTAATTCCGTGAAATTTCCGCAGGTCTTGCTAGTAATAATGAATATAATATAAACTAGTGGATTTGAAAAAAATAATGTAAATATAACTTTAGAAACCTTAAACCTTAACCTTAGAAACTTTTTTAAAAATTCTCTCAGAGTAGTAAATAAACAAAAATAATGACTAAATGATTTTCCAAATATTAAGCAATGATTGCTATGAGAAGCTATGAACCCTCGTTGCTCTGCTGCAGGAGTGAATAATATCTTCAGGAAACTGAATGACTACATTGGCAGAGAACTTATTGGGATTGGTTGTTTTGCGCACATTGTACATAATGCTGTGCAGGCTGCTAGTGACTGTCTCCCAGTTGACATAGAGACAGTTGTTGTAAAAATATACTCATATTTCTACATCTACACTGTTCGAGTAGAGGAACTGAAAGAGTTTTGTGACTTTGTGGAGATAGAATAGAAGCAGTTGCTAGGGTACAGCAAAACGAGATGACTGGCATTAATGCCTGCAGTTGAAAGAATAATAAAACTGTTTCCAGGTCTAAGATCATACTTCCAAAGTCAAATTAAATGTCCAGTGTTACTGAAAATCTTTTTTGATAACCCACAAGCAGAAATGTGGCTCAATTTTATTAATTCTCAAGCAGCTACCTTTCAACAAGTGATTCTAAAGATTGAAGGGGAAAGTATTTCTGCTGTAGAAGTGTTGAGTGCTGTATCTAACTTGAAGGAAACTCTGCAGTCAAAAAAAGATAATGTGTTCTTGCTACACTCAGTCAGAAGACTAATAGGCAAAATTGAGCATGATGGCCTGCCTGATCCTTCAGCAATAAGAAAAGTGATAGTTGAGTTTTATGACACGTGTGTTAAGTACTTGGATCAGTGGTCAACCAATCTACCCAATCTTGAGTGCATGCAGTGGGTTTCACTGAAACAAGTTTCAACGTGGTCAGATGTTGAGAAAACGATGGATTTTGCTGCTGAAAAACAAATGTTTGACATCAGATTTGACTCGAGCTTATTTAATGATTTCACTTGTGCTGCAAAGTACATCGCTAACAAAGTAGCTGAGTGGAATGAGTCAAACCTATCAACAGACCAGCGCTGGGTGCAGATTTTCACTTATTGCAAGGCCAGAGATATCAGTCACCAACACATATCAGAACTGGTTCAGTTTGTCCTCTGCCTTCCTGGGACAAATGCCTCTACTGAACGTGCGTTCTCTCACATGAATAAGATATGGACATCTGAAAAAACTCAACTGAAAGTCCCAACTCTTAAAGCATTACTGACGACAAAGATTAATTTCAAGCATACATGCATGGAGTTCTACGGTGTGCTGAAATCATCTCCAGAATTGCTAAAGATTTCATCCAGTAAAAAGTATGAAAAGTAAAGGTAAGTACAAAAATGTTTGGGATTGGTTCTTGGATTCTTTTTTTTTATGGGGGTGGAATGTCCCGCTTTTCCATTTGAAAAATCTGGTCACATTAAGCATCAGTATAATTCTACCACTTCTGTCTTAATTCTGCAGTAAATGTAGTGGCTTGTAATGATGACTGGATTGATGCATGAATAACCCCATCGGGCAGAAATTCGATTACCATTCTCATTCCAGCGTTGTAAAAAGTTACAGTTCAATATCTGCCCAATATTACTTTAACACCAATGGGCCGATGTAAGAAATTTATTACGGATAGGAATCAGCACAACGCTTGGTTTCCGTCTTCCCAACGTTCCGCCTTGGTGCCACCGTTTCCCGTTATCGGTCCAATACTTCAATGTTTGCTGGGTACCCTGATGTGTGCTGTATCGCCTGCGTCCTCAATGTGCGTTTAGGCTTACGAACTCCGTATCCGTTTAATATCCAACAATAACGTCACAATCCTCTCGATCAGTGCTCGTGGTTGTAGTGGGAATCCACACCGGGCTCCGCTTCCACATTCATTCGTACTAAGAATTTCATGTGGAATAAATAGAATTCTTGGACTTACCTGAGAGCCAAGCACTTCCAACACCATACCTGACTAGTTGCTGTATGCCAAATTTGAGGACGGGGTTCATGACTCATTGTTGGCATTTCATCCTCTCAGTACGGCTCTCACACTCTAGGAATTGTAATGTGGAGAAGGAAATATGCCAGGCAACAAAGGCCATATGGCACTCACACTCTAGGAAAAGAATGGGATAGCGGGAGATAAGGAAGAAAACACATGAAACAAGGGGAAATAAAGCTAGAATAAGTGTATGCCAAGCGAAAATTGGTTGAACCATAGACTGAAATTCGAGGCAACACTGTATCAGGACACAATCTCTGGTCCTTCCACACCAATTTGGAAAGGGTGGGACATGATGGAAAACTAAATGTAGGTTTAGAGTGAGTTGTGGAAGGAGCGAAGATGAAACACCTACCAAATCTCTGTTGTTGTATTTGTTCTTGAAAATTGCATGATAAACTCAAAAGGAATTATATTTTAAAATTCAAAGGATATGGATCTATACTTTTCCATTTGATGAAATGTATACTTTATACATATACAACAGGTTCATTTCTCTTACCTTCCCATGTGTAATTCTTTCTGTTGTACTTGACTTTTGCCCAATTAACAAAAATGAATGAAATTATAGATAATGAAACTTGAAATTTATTCAATGTCACCAATAATTTAAAAAAACATATTCATTACATAATCGAGTGTACATACAATTAAAAATGCAAAACTATCATTACAAGATACAAAAATGTGGTAGCAAGGGCATTTTAATACCATTGTGAACACCAGGTATCAACAAAAGTGGACAAAACTGAGTGAATACCCTCCCTGAGCCCATAATGAAGGGTTCCAGTCAGCAGTCCTTGCCAGGCCTAAGACGGTAAATCATACACCTACTGCACCAACACTATCAAACACTGGCGCAAATATGTATATATATATATATATATATATATATATATATATATATATATATATATATATATATATATATATATATATATATATACTGATAGTCTATAATATATGAATTATGATCAATCTCAATTTAATTTTGCTGCATGTTGAGCTACACTCAAATAAATAAATAAATAAATATATATATATATATATATATATATATATATATATATATATATATATATATATATATATATATATATATATATATATACATATATATATATATATATATATATATATATATATATATATATATATATATATATATATATATAATTATCAGCATATGAATAAATGTCAGCCAAACCATTGCAAACCTCATATTCACAAATGCTACTGTTCAAGTGCACAATATGAATGGCTATACATTTAAAGGCCTAGCATCTTCCTTTAAGATTACCCAGTCCTCACAACTCTACCATTTACCACATACAAAACCCTACTAATAAGCTTACTACTATTACAGTGTTGATAAACATGCAACATGTTAAAAGTGTGTATGACTGAAATCACAGGTTAGGAGACCAGAGTTAGAAAAAAGATGCGTTATATATTTTATACCATAAAATTGTGTTTGTCCCCATCCCTTGGCCTGTCACAATATTCTAATTAGTTTTTGGAAAGGTTTCTGCCAATTATTAAATTTGAATCCACATTTTCTTAATACAACCCTTAGAAAGAGGTTTAGAAATACTGGTAGTAATACAAAAGCATACACAGTATTGCAGACAGTGAAACCATTAACATTTAGTATACATTTGCTAATGGTCCAGGTTTGCCAGCAATTAAGGGAGAGGTAGGAACACATGGATGTCACTTTCAAGTGACTGGCAACTTTGTCGTTGCTGATACATATGTGGCTGGTCTGCCCTATATGCCCCATCTCTTATTCTTATATGATTTTCTCCTATTTATTTTCACAGCATGGCTTCAACCATGAACAACATGGGACAATATGTACTGCATTATTTACCTTTACTATGATTATCCTACACTTACTAAATGACATTTTCCCTGGGATGTTGCTAATGGCAGTGTATAATAAAGTTTATAATTCTGATCCAATTTTAGTGTTGAAACAATTATAGTATTTAAGCATACACATTTACCATGCTGGCAGTGAGGAGGCTCATGTCAAACTAGATAAATAGCTGTTCAAAAATACATATCAGTCCATTAAAGAGAAGGGTTTCTTTTGGTATTCTTTACAGCAAACATAACATAAACACACTCACAAACACAGCTAAATCCTGCTTTAATGGACTTCTGGGTATCAGAATGGAGGAGTTTTAGGTTAACCAACCAGAAAAAACACCAGTGAGTATTGATTTGAGCTTGAGACCCTGTTAAAAAAGAGAGAGAGAGAGCTTTGTCAACTTTCTGGTACCTCGTAATCATTATACACAATCATTAACTACCAGAATATCTGAAAACAGCAAATGAGCTTCAATGAAGGTAAATGTTCGCTATGGTAATTACAATAACAAAAACACACAAACACAAACACTACTACAACCTACAATAAACACCAAAATGGAACCCATGTGAGTAGTTTCTCTCTCTCTCTCTCTCTTTTTTTTTTCTCTCTCTCTCTCTCTCTCTCTCTCTCTCTCTCTCTCTCTCTCTCTCTCTCTCTCTCACACACACACACACACACACACACACACACTCATTCACTCACTCTCACTTTTTACTCACTGGCATCAATCTAGACGAAACAAAACCAGTCTGGTCAAATACAACTGTCTTGAATTAAATACAACCCTAAGGACCCACCATGACAGATCTAGACCATATACAACTGCTGCCTAGATACGAGTCTGGACTAAACATGACGAGTCTCAACCAAACAAAATTGTCTGGTCTAAACACAGCTGCTTGGTCCACATACAACCTATATGGTCCACATACAACCATTGAGGACTTTACACAACAGGCCTGGTCCCCTTGGTACCTGTCTGGAAGTCTAAGTGCCATTGTCAAATGATAAAAACATTTTAGGATAGGTTTAACTCCTTGGGTGATATGAGTGCCATCATTTTTAACTGGAATTTCTATGACATTGTGGATGTCTTGTAGGAAATAATTTTCACAATAAGCTAAAGTGTTGATAAGTAAATTTTAGATGTAGGTATACTATTCTTGGATGAGATTCTTTACTTCCCACTCTGTCCATTACAACAAAATTTAAGTGTGTGTGTGTGTGTGTGTGTGTGGGTGTGTGTATAGACAAATAAAGATGTGTATTATCCAGGCTTGAGAAGCATTCTTTAAAAGTTTAAAATGACCCGATACCTCAGGCCCCATCCCAATACGGGTCCCTCCACCACCACCTCTACCACTATACTGCCTTGGTAGGAGCTGCTGCATCTTCTTGGGATCACTGCCCTCTTCCCAAAAGTTATATAAAATCATACGATGCAAAATATCTTACATAATAAGCTGCATTTGGTATTTAATATAAAAGCAAACTGCTTACAGATACTGGACTTGTGCAGAGGTGGTGGTAAACCTTTCATTATGATCAAAAACACATCCTCTACATAATCTCCAGATTTAGACGGAATGTTTACATATACAGACTCGGTCAACAGTATGTGGTGTAATACTTCTTTTCTATTTTCCCCAACTGGCTTTGAGGGGTATTCATTCGGTCAAGTGAGACACCACATCCTACCAGCACAGAGACACGAGGAAAGATTTCATGGCATGTACAGTGGAATGTGCTACTTCCAAGTGGATGCCTGTAAGAGTTAAAAGCTTTAAATAAAATAATAATAATAACATGCACAAAGAACTCTCATCTTAACACTTACACCAGAACAATACAACAACCGGACAAATCAGCAATGGCCATAACCTGTTCACAGATCTGCTCAAACATTAAACAGCCGAATCAATTTAAAAGTGGTACCAGCATTTAAAGCCTTGAACACTTGTACTTGAAAATCATTTAATGAATGGTATAGTATATGCTATAAAAGCAAGAATGGAACCACTGAAATCTGTTCTACAAACTCTTTGGTGGTGGTATGACTAGCAAGATCCAACAATGTGTTTCTCTGTATCACAACCAGTCCATCATGTCATGACTTGGAAACCTCAAGCTCATTTGTACTTTGGACTCACACCAACATTTAATCCCAAAGAGCATTTCTTAATCAGGAAAATTTACAACTACATAAGTCTTGTGGCAGTAAGTAGGCAAATATGGGCTAAACTTATATAGTATTAAGAAAATATAAAAGATGACTTATTCATTTTGATCATCAGTTAAACTAAATGCTTAACAGTCAGATTTTCTTCATAAAATATAAGTACACATTTACTAATAAAATCTCCGATGACTGACAACTTCCCCCTAATCCTGAGTCATAAATGGTGCAGATGAAGAAAAAGCAGAAGGATGTTTCAGCGCTCTCTCCAGTTCATGTCAGCAGCATGGTAGTGTCTACAGTTTGTGCCAGTGAAAATTAATTTAATCCACCACTCCAAGGGTGACTCAAATTCATTTTAGCCAACACAGTTACAGTATTTTCCTAGACACCCAATGCATGCAGAACACATCTTCATCAATGCTAATTTTGGCTTGGTTTCATATTCTGGGCTTGTAGGTTAGGGAGACATGCACTCTTTGGACGTCTGTTTCTGTACAGTCGTGGTCGGTGAGGGCCGGGGGAGAGTCAGGTACTGGGGGAGGGGCACGCCGCCGAGGGCTGGACATGTAGTCTCCAGGAGCTGGAGTTTTGACGTCTGCACTTGATGATCTTCCCCGAGATCCTTTCTGTCCATTTTCCTTGTCCTTTTTACTAGAGGAACGTCTTACTAATTTTCGTTCTTTGTCCTTGCTGGATGAGCGTCTCAATAAACTTCCCACATTTTCACTACTTGCTCCACCTTCAACAAAACACACAAGATTAGCAATTATATAATCATACCACACACACAATCCTAACAATTTTTGTGTTAGAAACATTGTCTTCAATACATTTCTTCTCTACCAATCGTTCCTCATCCATTCCCTCCATGTGCCCAAAACATTATAACACTCCCTACTCTGCTGGATCAGCCAACTCTTTCACAACAACAATACTGTTCACTTCCTCATTTCACACTCAATCCATACGCATTACTCCACACATAATCCTCAAACACTTCATCTCAATTATAGTGTCTCTTTCTCTCCTACTCTCAAATTCTATGTTTCATCACCACTACTCCCTCATACAGCCTTCTCTGCATTCATTCCATGTGATCTACAGTCAAACCCTTTACTCATTCCTTCTCATACCTTCCCTATATCATTCTAGACTCCACCTCTACATCTATTCCTCCACCCACAGCAACATGAGACCATAAATAGTTAAAATAATTTACCTCCTCAAGGAAATCATCATTCAACACTACATTCATCCTCCTACCGTCTACCATCCTCATTCACTTCATTACTTAGCTCTTACTCTTACTCCTCACCAATCCTGTCATCTGTATACAATCTATTATTATACCAGACTAATGTCACCCTAATAGGTAGATAGCCAAGACCAGGCAACACACACACACACACACACACACACACACACACACTTAGTCCCATGGGTCATAGAGGAGAAAAGAAGGATTCCCCGTCCAAAAACGCCTGTAGAGTTAATCATACAAATGGGACCGTGGGTGGGGGTCACTACAACAACAGGGCCCAAATGGTTAACTCTACCATTCCATATAAGTTTCAGACCCTCTCTCTCCCTTCAACTGATCTGATCCACAGATGTGTAGGAACCTCCCCAAATGATCATCAAGGCCTCATCATTCCCCATGCATTCACTGCTCCTCTTCACTCATTTCTATCATGCACAATCATCCTTCCATCCTCTTTTATGGAACGCTCTTTTCACACTGATATATCCATCCAATTTGTGGTCTTCCTCTCAACCCCATACATATTGGGTAGGACTCTCTGGGGTAGGGGATCATGTTGATAAAGTTTCATGAGATTGCGATGCATGGTGTTGTCAGTAAGTTGCTAACACACTGACAAACGGGCAAACAAACAATAGTGAAAACATAATCTCTCGTTCAACTTCTTTGGTGGAGGCAATGAAGCACATCATCACCTGAAGGGGGTCTGTTGATGGATCCAGAGCGGAGAATGTAGACAGCATGAGGCTGGCACTCCACATCAACAGGGGGAAGTGGGGAGGCATGAGGAGAATGGGATAAGAACCATTCGCTCCGAGTTCTCATGCGTTCAGTCTGTCTCTCATGAACCTGATGAGTTGAAATCACAATTATATTAAGCTTACAATGTGGTAAAAACTGTTGCAAGCCCTGAAAAAAAATACTTAATTCTCACCAGCAAGATTTAGAAACCATCATATTAATTACTATTGAAGAAGTAACCAACTTGATTGTAAAACTTTGAAATACGAATCAGAATGCACCATGATTAAATTCCCTAAGTACAGTACAATAACCAAAATAAAACTAAATTCAATCAAATGGTCAAATAACACAACAAACACATTTAAAAATAACTTTCTTTATCTGCTAAATTGAGACTACACACAACAATGCCACGCAACTTTTTGCATTCTTACGTGCCATTTTTTGTTTCCATAGATATACATCCTTTTAGATTCATTAATTTTCCTCTTACACAGTATCTAACAAAATTACTAAGTAAATTTCTATCTTTAATTTCTTAAGTGATTAAAAAATGTTGACTTGATATACAAAATTTTAATACCATTAAATTCACTAGTTCAAGGAGACATTTACTACAGATAAACAATTACATTACAGTATTCTTGAGATGCAAAACTACAAAAATCTACAGAATTACCATTCTTTCATTGAGGAAGATTTCTAGGAACCTGTATCTAAATAGTTAGAAAAAAAAATCCTTGATGTTAATAGTTAGTAAAACAAACTATACAAAGCTACAATTTCAATGCTTACCATGCACTATGACTAAGCTACAAATACAGAAAAGAGGCAGTTGTTAATGACTGGGTTGGAGTGTATATACAGAATGCAGCAGTGTACAAAACTTAAAAAGAAAAGTTTGCACAAACAATATCCTGTGTGTTTGTAGGTGTTTCCCCGCTAACCTGAGGAAGGTAGGAGAGACTCTTGGTACTCTCAGCATAGCGGTTGACCTGTCGCAGCTCATCCAGTGTCATGTGAAGTGCTGAGTGGGAGCTGCCACTGCTGCTGTCCTGCCCATTACCCTGTGACACAGCGCACACACACACACACTAAAGCATTCAATTGACCAATTGCCAGGAGAAGATCCAGAATTTTGCAAAATTGAAGGCGAGAGTTGAGCTCACTCTACATATACATAAAAAAAGATAAATAAATAAAATCTATCTATATACATGGCTTTTATCCCCATTAAAAGGGGTTAGCCAAGACAAGGTAATTAGGATTCAGAGAGACATTACTCTCGCCTTCCCCTCTGTACCCTGACTTTTCGTAGGAAGGACTAGAGAGGAGGGCTTCCCAGACCCCTCACTACATCCCTTTTGGTCGCCTTTTATGAGCCGCAGGGAATACGGTGTTAGTATTCTTGCAACTCCCACAACAGTGATAATAAATAAAATTATTAAATTAATAAAATAAATGATTAATTCTAAAACATCCAGAGAATAATAATGAATTCCAAATAATTTTTTTGGCAAAGCAAAGGCTTATTCATGATTTGGAACAAGATAATTTTCTCATTGCTCTTTGAAATATATTCTTTTAAATAACCTATAACTTCTAATACTGGATCTACTCCTGCTGCATCCGATGGTTAAGGAACACTTATCAACTATTCTTGCATGTGATGGGTAAAACATCAATTATTCCTGCACTTGTTGATTATATTATGATACACACACCAATCACTGGGTTATTCAATACAACATTCATCCCTGCCCCTCTTAGTTGCATATAACCCATTAAGGTGAGGTTACACCTGCCTCATGTTTTCACCCTTCCATGATTGAGAACAAAACCTGTAGGAAGCCATTTTCAGTCTACCATAATTTTTGAATGTTAGTTTGTTCCATCAGACAATTACCTGTCTCAACTAATAATACTGAGTACTATTTAGTGATCTATATAGTCTTTGACGCCTCTTTCCCTCCTTTAATGTCCCTCAAGGTGATGTTCACGGCAGAAGAGCCTCCACTTCTCCCTATCCATACATTCCCTACTTGTTTGTTCAATTCCAGCCCATCTTTCAATAACTCTTTTATGCATGTGGTGTGCAACTGAGTGATCTGAGAGGATCAGGAAGCATGACAAGATGGGAGGATGAAAGCCATGATAGCGTGCATGAAAGATGTGTCTGGTTGTTAATCTAAATTTTCAGTAGTATTTCTAGTTGGTCCATTATCAGCTCATGATGTCTTATAACAAGCTTTGCAGACAAAGTTGTGGTATTCTGTCCAGCCTCTTTAACCTTGTCTGCATTCATGAATATAACAGAAACAATAGATTGAGATAAGATTAGGCTACGAGTAATGGAATTATCCCTCCTCACCTCCCTTGTGGCATTTCACAACATCAAGTTTGTAGTGGTGGAATGTTACGTAATAATAATAATAATAATAATAATAATAATAATAATAATAATAATAATAATAATAATAATAATAATAACAATAACAATAATAATAATAATAATAATAATAATAATAATAATAACAATAATAATAAAAATAAAGTTTATTTGAAATTGCAGCCATAAGCTGAAAATATACATTTGAAAGTTACAAAATGCCTTTTGGACAGTGGGGCGGCACCAGTGCCTGGGTGCATCACCCATCTCCCCTCTCCCTCGGCACGCTGCCCGGGAAACCCTCGCTGCCTTGCCGTGTCACAGTCATGTATGGGAGGCACCAGGCGGTGGTGCCTGAGGGTGTCTGCCATCCCCTTCGACCGGGGACCTCTGTTGCTTTGTCAGGTCACAATATGGGGGAGGTGCTGGGTGCACTGGTAATCATGGCTTGCTGTCCTGCAAGGGGAGGCAGTGCTGCCTGCAGGTAGGTGGGTGGATGTGGCTACGGGTAAGGCGCCTAAGCAGCAGCAGACGCAGGTGCTCTTACCCATGTTCACCTGCACACCTGCAAGTGGCACCCCTTTCCAAGCTGGACTCAGCACGGGTTGCTGCACACCATACAGGATGGTAAGCCGTGAGTACTGCCACTAATGGCACCTCCTCCACATGACTGTGACATGACAAAGTGGCAGGGGTCCTACCCATCCTGCCAACCACTGACACTTGTACCCCTGTGTCTTTGCCAGTGCCTACAGCATCCCATTGCTACAAGTTTTACTTCCAGAGTTGGCTTTTCCTTGATTTTTTTTTTTATCCTGCCAACATCAGTACTATCTTGAGATTTTTTGGAGCATAATAACATAGAGTAATAAGTTTTAAGGTTGAATAAACACGTAGAAACACTTCACAATATCATAATAACAGAAGCTATAAGCTTGGAGAGTGTGGTAAAAAAACCAGGAAACTTTATGATTGCAGTGAAACAGCTGACACCTGAGTTGTGATCCCCACTCCACTGATCCTCACTAAGAAACACCATGATCGTTAATTGCCCCAACTTTCGCAGAATCAATTTTTACGCACTTTTTGCAGAACTAATTAAAGATGATACTTGGTGCACCACTATATGTTCTGTCATTTCCATCAATTCAATCTAACTTGAACATTTGTTTTAGCCCGAGGAACTAATTATTGCATGTGTAATGTAAGATATACAAAATGAAGGTAGAGGCTGGGAATCTCACCACTTCCTCTTTTAAATAAAATAAGGTCCATGAGACTTGAAGTAGACCTTATGTCTGCTCAGGCCTTTGTTACTATAATGTAGCTTTGTAAAAAAAAATGCAATAATAAAAATTATTCTTGTCAAGATGTAATGTAGCTACATGGTCGTATCCTTTTGATATTTACATTTAACACAGCCCACAGTATTGTCATTCATCATAACAATGGATGGTATAGTAACCCTTCTATAATGTAGTTCACTTAATAGCAATCTGTGCAACATCATACAACTCAAGTCTCTGTATGGTAGATAATGTGTCAAGTTACCTAAGTGCCATTATGAATCATCTGGAAAGTAGACAAGGAGCAGTTTTCTCATAAAGCTGCAGCCTCCACCAACCAATATCCTCAAGTAGATCCTTACCCCTTGTTATTTTGTGTATACCATGTAGTATTTGTATGATGCAAGTAATTACATCAATGAAAGTCTGTAGTGTAATGATGCAGTGCAACGTAGCATGTGGTAGCTCATTAGGAATACAGAAAAGTACAAAATAACAGACAAATTAGGGCAAGGAAAGGTCTAGTTAAGCAATTAGCTACAGTGGTCCCTCAATTATGCTTAATATTTGAAGAAAAACACAATTGTAGTCATGTGAACTTAAAAAAACAAATAACATGAACAGTATCCAAATTAGGAAAAAACGCATTAAAGACGGAAATACAAATATCAATGATCGCATGTATGGTACACTTAAATAAGTATGGTAGACAATTGTGAATTCCTTATGACTGAATGGTATGAGAATGAATACAAAACTTTTCTAATGAAAGAGCCTGAACAAAAATTTATCAACCAACTCCTGCTATATCAGTAACTCTGCAGCCTTGGCATTAATGTAAAGTGTGCTAGTCATGATTCTGATGATGTTTTGTTTCTGTCAAAGAAGGACGTGAATGGTGATATGAGGAAGTGAGTGTGGCTCTGGCTGAAATGAAGCAAACATGAAGTGTGGCTGTAGTGGAAGGTGGTGTTGCATAATGTATAAAAAAGAGAAATCAAATGAATAGTTGTGCGTGATTGCAAGAGTAAGTGCAGATGAGAGGTGGGTTTAATGGTTGAATGAAAATTTCCAATTTTCCATGCATTCCATCACTCCACAAATTAAATGAGCTTCCTGTATTCCCAAAACATCTAATCATCCTCTTCTGAAGCAAAATCATCTAATGTATAAAACAAAGGCAGCCTAATCTACCCTTTAATAATTTTTTATTAAATTCCTAGTAACTGAACCTTCCTATCCTATATGTTAGAGAAAATAAGACAATGACACCATGTAATGGAATGTATATGAAAATAACTAGCCACAAGTAGCATAAGATTCTCTGCAATAATTTTTTTTTTTGTAATACGGTGTATATATCCTTGAGAAAGTATAAAGGTGGATGATATGTAATTTCATACTTCCCAGCAACTATGTAAAGCTTCAATACCTAATATTTGATGGCTGCTTGAGTCAATGAATGCAGGGTGCTCATTTTACCAGACTAAAATCATATGAAAATAATTATATTACTTCAGTTCAAGCTCAGGTAATTAGGAAGAAAGTGATACAAGTGTCAGTTAATTGTAAGAATGATAATGAATGAATGAATAATTTGAAAATTGGAAATAAATCAATAGCACAAAAAAAACTGCATACAATCAACACATAATGGGGACCATTGTATTTCATTAACAGTTATATTTGCATAGGGCAGGTATCATGAAGCAAAAACCTTTCAAAGCATTGTCAAATACTACATAACTCAGATGTTAGTACATAAATTACATCTTGCTATGCCATACCTTGTACAAGCCGTTTTCCTCCAGGGAGGTGGAGAGGCGTGTGCATGACTCCTGGAGTGTGTTCTCAGGCACCCCAGTCACCACCCCTCCCACAGCACCCGCCTCACTGCTCATTCCACCCACATAGGTCAGGCCGCTGCTGCTCTCTGGGATGTGGATCAACGCTGGCGTGGACTGTGATTCCTCCTGACCAGCCATTGCTAGAACACAGGAGCAATGTTGCAACAAATCTGTGTTCAATTCATGGGGCTGTAGTTACACAGCTTAAAGTATGGGGACAGCTCATGACATAGTATGCTGGTAATCAATATCCCCATGAAGAAAATTCTTTAAATACTTAATATACATACTTAATTATGAGTAATTTGAGTAATTATATTTACCAAATGCAATCATAATACACAATATCTGCTTCTTTTGTAAGCAGACTATGTATGTGCACTACTACTGTGCATGTTTTGTAAAATCATAGACATCTAGTCCTCATTTCAAGTGATATAATGTTAAACACAGCCTTCAGTAATGTCCCCTAATATCTCAGCATTTCTAATAATGTACGATGAAGAATATGTGAACATGTGAAGGAAAAAAGCATGTAAAGCCTGATGCCTTGAAATGGGAATGCTGGAGAATTTTCTGTCATGACCACTTCTCCAGAGAGGGAGAGGGAGGGTATATCAACCATAGGTAACACAGACGAACAGATGGAGTCAAGAATCCTGTTAAACAACAATGTTGACAATGTGACTGGGAAATTATGTACTTCCTAAATCTACAAGAATTAAAATAATACAGGCCCATTGAAAAGACAGTTACTCTATAACTACATTAACACCTGTAATTTGTCAACGATATTCTCTTTATACGCCATCCAGAATGGATAAAAAGATGACAAAATGTCTACACATGAAATACATGGTACAGGCAAAGAGAAAGAAGACTAAAGAGAGGAAGAGGAAACAAGAGATAGATAGTGAGTTTCTTTCTTCACCACAGCAACAGCCAAACCGCATCATGTTCACACCTCCACTGCCTAAGTCATCCAGTGAAAAGCTCACTACCTTCACACCTGCACCACCAATTGTAAGGAAGCTGGACCACAGTAATGAACTTTTGAACATCGAGGCTACGGAGCTCCAATACATAGAGGACGACCGGTTGGTGAAGAGAATAGTAGGATTCGATGTGAGAGGTATGAGGTTGAGAGGAAGGCCACAAACAGGATGGATGAATAGTGTAAAAAGTGTGCTGAATGAAAGAGGAATGTCTGTGGAGCAATGAAGGGTGACTGCCCATGATAGAAGTGAATGGAGAGCAGTGGTGAATGCATGATTAATGACACAGCTTTCACAATGCTTGAAAGGTTTCCATGCATCTGGTGTGATCCTTGGATCATATCAGGTGTGGGGAGAAGGCATGAGTTAAATATGAAGTGGCAGAGGTAAGCACTAGGACTCTGTTGTGGAATCAACCCCCGCCATCGTCCCCATTTGCATGATTAACCTAACACGCAGTGTTTGGGCGGGGTGTAATTTTCTTCTCGTATGGGTGCCTAGGGGCTAAGTGAGAGGAGAGTATACATATATGTGCATGGTGTATGTATGCATACCTTGTCTTGGGTACCTCCATTTTGGTAAGTAGGCCTGGTATTTAGATAGATAGATAGAATAAGCCGAACAAACAGCAGCTACATTCAGCCTTATTGTTTTGAGGGGACATATTTCAAGAATATCTAATTTCAATGTTATAATGGAAAATATGAAAGTTAGTTATCATAGCTGATCTCTACATTAGTCATGCAGCAAAAATCTTGAAAAAAAAAGGTTGATTAGATCTTTAAATGCACTATCTTGGAAGCAGCAACGGTGAAGGAAAAGAATATGACTGACTGTCACTAATTAAGCTTCTGCAGCTGTGGGGGGTAATGCATCACAAGCAGCTCCCCATCAAACACTTCACAACATGAAACAGTATCAAAACAATGCACTAAGCATCTGTCTGTCCTTAGTATAGCAAGACTAGTACCTCCATAAGTTTTTACAGCAGTGGTGGAGGCAGTGCAATACATATGATCCTTTAAGGATCTCATAACATGAAACAGGAGCACTACTCAACAGTTCATTAAACATTTCTAACCTCCACACATTGAGGCCAACATCACCATTTTAATTGTCCCAGTAGCCAAACTAATGCTTCAAGGTTCAACACTAAGGACAACAAGAATGCATTACAACATTTAAATTTGAATGTAGTATGCCATATACATGATCTGCTACCTTCAAGGTTGAACTTGAGACCCCAACGC